>CAJQZJ010034276.1:1314003-1377623 GCA_907164525.1 Lophiomys imhausi | reverse complement strand
ATACAAAATTAAGATTATATTTGGCCACATTGGTATTGATCTTTGTACATTGATACAAAATTAAGGGTAACGCTTCTTTAAGGTATTGTTTGTAGTAATACTTAAAAATGAAATGTCAAGTTTTGACCTCTCACTACCAACCGACATAAACTGTTTAGGATAATTAAGAAACGGAAACTAATAGTCATGAAAACGTGTCATTTTGTTAGTTACTATGACAGTCTATCACAGTTATTTTCTAAGCTACTCAGAAATCAAGTTGCTAAGAGACAAGCAAAATTTGCTTATCTAAGTACCATTCACTTTTATGATTATAGAAAAATATACTACTTGTGAGAGCTTAAATATTTATATATTATTTTAAATTTATATTAAAATTATTGTATATTGATAGAACAAAAGGGCCAAACACAAGAAGATGGATTGGACCTGACAGGATTTATCTTGTGGGATACTGAGAAAGAGGCTGAGACACATCCCAATGTACGATCCAGTCTTAGACTGCTTCAGGTCCTGTTCCATTAAAACCCACTTCCAGGACAGCTTCAAACTATTCTAGAAAGGATTCATTTATGCCTACATTTTCAACATTTAAAAAACTGAACAAATGTTACTATTAAATTGCTTAAGCATTTTTTTTTTTCATTTTTATTTGGTATCCTTACAGGTGTTCTTTGTCCAAAGTCAGCAGGAAGCAACCTTGAGAAAAAGACTTCCATTCCATTAAGTTGGAGTGGTTAGGTTTTGGTCATTTTATTGGGTAATGGATGCTTGTCATTATATAGGGGTTTAGAAAAGGGGGGAAATATAATAATATATAGGAATAATAAGATAAGATAGATTATTGAATCTATTCTTCAGATAGGAAGAACTATTGCTGATATCAAATAAGGTTATTTTTGTTTACATTGTTAGATATTATGGTACACTGATACAAATTTATGGTATTCTTGTTACAACATAATTATGTTTAATCTCTTTTATAAGGTATTGGAATTTTGTAACTCATTTAAAAATGCTATGCTTACTTCCAGTCCTTTTAATACCTGCTTAGAATAATTAAGTAATACAAGTTAATAGTCGGTTAATCAAACACAATGTAATGTCAAATACTAGTCTGGTTTATCACAGAAATATGCTTTCTAGGTTAAAAAGAGAGTAAATAGTTAAAATTATGCAATGTTTGCCTGTTCAGATGTATGGTAGACAGACAGTTAAACAGATGGATAGATAAATAAAAAATAGATGGATGTCTTCAAAAACCTCATATTATACAGAAAATGTCATTTGAATATAATTTTATTAATTTAAGAATTCTTTGACTTAAGAGAGTCAGTTTTTGTGTACTCCATTCAACGTGGAAGGAGACAATGAACATCCAAAAACTCTCCATGACGAGGTAATTCCTTCTGGGCATTAACATCCCTGCTGTCTTACTAGACAATATACAGTTGAAAGATGGACCAAAGCTTAAATGCAGGTAATTTGATGGCCTAATTCTGCAAAGACAAGGTGAAATTTTTCTTCTTATTTCCTGCTGCACAATTAAGTTTATGAGATGTGTTTGGCCAGAAGGCTGAAGATGATGCTCCAACAATACCGAGAGATATTTGTGACTGTCCAGGGAGAAAACTGTCTCACTTTTATGTTTTGGATGCTGCTAGCCTGCAGTTCCTACTTACTTAGGTAACTTTATTACTTAAGTCTTTGGTGGGAAATGCTTTAAGATTCTTTACATTTAATTTGATATTGGCTACCAGCTTGCTGTATATTTCTTTTATTATTTTTAGGTATGATCCTAGTATGCCACATCTGTCTAAGACTTTTAGCTTGAAGGGGTGTTGGATTTTGTCAAATGCTTTTTTGGCATCTAGCAAGATAATCATGAGGGCTATTTTTTAAATTTCAGTTTGTTTATATGGCGGTATCCAATGATAGATTTTCATGTTTTGAACCATCTCTGCATCCCTGGGATGAAGCCTACTTGATCATGCTGCATGGTACTTTTGATGTGTTCTTGGACTCAGTTTGCAATTATTTTATTGAGTATTTTTGCATGTATGTTCATGAGGGAAATTGGTCTGAAATTGTCTCTCTTTGTGGATATTTGTGTAGTTTAGTTATGGAGGCAATTGTACCCTCATAGAATGAGTTTGGCAGTGTTTCTTCTGTTTCTATTTGTAGAAGAGTTTGAGGAGTATTGGCATCAGCTACACTAACCAAAAAAAGAAGAAAAAAGATTAGACATGACCTAGAACCCCATATACAAATATAGAGGATAGGCAACTTGTTCATCATCCAGATCCCTTAACAAGTTGGTATGGGTGGTAACAGTCATGCATTTTTTTACCTGTTAATGGGACACTTTACCCTAGTGGAGCTGCCAAATTGGCCCCAGAGCAAGAGGAATCTCTTAGTTCTCATGTGAGTGATAATCAGAGGGTGGCTGATATGTGGGTGCCCCCCCTTAACTAGAAGAGTAGGATAGGTGGGGGATGGGGGAGAGGGCAGAAGGGTGGGACAGGAGGAAAGGAGATTTTTTTTAATCCCAATAAAATTTTTAGGTTTACAAATATAGGAAATGATAGAAAAAATTTAGGTTCAGAACTTTAGACACACCAAGATAGGATAAATGATGTATTCTTCAAGATTGCCTGATACAAATAGGCTTAACATATGTATGTAACTTTTATGTATGGTTTTCCTGATTGCTTCATATTTGTTCTTAACTGTATATAACTTAAAATACCTTTTTATTAGACAGAAAGAGGAACTGTTGTGGGGTGACCTACGCTGGCATGCATTTAATATTATTTACTAGCTCCTCAAAAAGTCTGGTGACTCCAAATGTCATTAGTACCTCTTGCCTCTATGTCATCTCTGATTGGTTGAAAAAAAAAAAGCCTATTGCCTGTGGTAGGCAAAAGAGAATTAGGTGAGCTGAGTTGGTGGGCTTTTGAGAGAAGAAACTATCACAGGAAGGAGAAGTATGATGAGAAGGAGGAGAGGTCAGCCTCCATGGGTCTGGTGGATTGAAAGTCCACGTGGTCTGGAGGTTTGGCATGACATGGAACATACATGCAAGTATCATGGGGTCTTATGTGAGGAGGTAGAAAGCTAGTATAGAGGATTAAGATTTGCTAGTTCCAGTGATACAAGGCACTATAAAAAATGTACCAAGTGTTTTTATATTTATTCATAAGTAGCAGGCTAGGGGATAACTCATAAGTATCAATTAAAAATATTAGTATTTCTTTCAGCACTAGATAACCTCATTTTTATGTTTAACTAGATGCTATAATTTGGATCTTAAACATTCTCTAAAAGCATATGTTTTGAATATCTACTATTCACCTCATGGTTCTATTGGGAAGTAGTAGATGCAACAAAGACTAGTGTTATCCATCTAACATCTTAGCAAAGAACATGATGTATTCTAACAATCTAGTATCTGTGATTATTACTTGTAGATGGTATGCTTATTATTGTTCATATTGAATGCCAGCTTGATAGAATGGAGGATTACCTGGGGATGGGGAAGCTTCTGGGCATAATCATGAAAGATTATCTAGATCAGGTTATCCCCTAGAGACATCTGTGAGAAGCAGCTATCTAGATAGGGTAAATAAAATAGAAAGTTTAACTCTAAATGTGTGTGTCACTTTTCTATGGTATGATGTCTCAGGGTGTATAAAACAAAGAAAACAAACTGAGTAAATACTGCTATTTATAACTCTAGGTCCTAAATGTGGATGAAATGTGACCAGCTGCTTCAAGATTTTGCTACTTTATCTGCTGTTACTGAATATACTTTTAGGCATGAGGTAAAATAACCCTTTTCATTCTTAAATTGCTTTTTCTAGGATGCTTTATCACAGCAACAGGAAATGTAACTAAAATATGCTGCTCCAAGAAAAAAGTTTAAAGTCTCATTGTACCTGCCATTTTCAGCTCACTGACAAGATAGTTCCTCAAAGGAATTCCTATAACTATACCCTGGTATACAGGTGAGTAGATTTAAGGGTTATAAATTGAAAAATTCACACCTGAAACCATAGCTATGAGTATAATGGCATAAGGAGTTGAAAACTTTTTAAATAATAAGTTATAAATCTCTCCTGACACTATAACTTCCATGAAGGAATTAGTGTTCTAAGGAGGAAAATATTTCAGAGCTTTGCCTTTCACTTTTCACTCTAAAAGGGTGAGGTTAACTTACCTTAAGATCACAGCAATCTGCAAACTACCAGGATTTATCCTCCCAGAAGTGATACTACTCAAACATTGAACTCCTCTAAGGTGCCCTGGATATTTTCATTTGATAGAGTACCATAAAGTAAGAGAGGCAAACGGTTACATTTAGCATGTACTATATGCATTTATACATATACTATTTAATATATACATGTAATATAGGCATTATGTATCCCTGAAGAATTTATAAGGAAAGACCTTATAAATTCTTCATTTTTTCTGCTACATAAAATTCAAAAGAATTTAAATATTTAATAGGTAGAATATTGAGAAAACTGGGAATTTTATTACATGTTTGAAACAAAAAAATATAAGCATTCATTTATTTTTGTCCTATATTCCCTTTGTTTTACATCTTTCCATATTCAAAATTTTACATCTTTCAATGTTCAAAATGGATTTCTCATTCAAATATACCATGTGGTCCCACATAGACTATGATTTGAGAAATTTTAAGACTTTCTCTTTTTTTGCTTTCTAAGATTTCTTTCTTTCTTTTCTTTTCCTTTATTTTTTATTTCTTCAAGTTACATCTCAGTCGCAGTCCCCTCCCTATTCCCCCCTCTAGTCCCACCCTCCCACCCTCAACCCCCATCCTCTTCCCTTTTTTTTTTAAGTTATATCTTATTTCCCCATACAGTTTCCCCTTTCAGTCCAACAAATGGCTCTTTCTCTTATAATAATAAATACAATACAAAACAACAGAGGTAATTAGGCCACAGATGTGAGGGTTATATGGTTTAGCATACATTCCCAATGTCCAGTACATATGTATTTGGTACCTGACTTTAACATTCTACTATCTAACCATCTCCATGAGTTTAAAGTTCTATATCTGACTCAACATTCATACTAACTTGCAACAAAATTTTAAAAGTATCTTCTTAGATCTATAACATTCTCTTGACTCCTAAACAACACAAAATTTAATTATGAGACTCTAGCTATCTGTTCTTCAACCACCTCAGAGACCTGAGAGGGATAAATATATCTGATTATATAGGAAGTGCAGGGCCCGCAGCTTCCAAAACTAAGAAATGACATACCAGTGGCTGCCTGGACAGTTCCCATTTTCTCTCCATATATTACAGCATTGATCTTCAGTCATTTGGCCCCATTTCTCTGACAGACATTGATTGTAGAGCAGGGGTTATGAAGGACTTGCCTACCCTGTCTTGGTAGAGCTAGGCTGTCGACTTACCTGCTTCTAGGTTTTGTCCTTTTTGGACAGCATTCTGTCTACAGTTGGAGCAAGGGGCTTTTCCTACCAAGAGATAGGCTTGCGACTAATTCAATCATCTCCCACTAGAGATTCTTCAATGCTCATCTTCTACTTGGGGTAGAATAGGGGGTGCTGTCAGGAGTTGATATGTCTTGATATAAAAAAATCTAAAGTTATGAAAACATCTTTGAATGCCATATTCTGCAGATCTCTTGAGGTTTTTGAAGAGGCCCTATCTGTCTCTTCTATTAGGGTAAGCAGATGTTGCTTGTCTCTTAGCAGCTTTATTTCTGATTGGCTTAGAAAATAACTATAATAGGCTGTCATAGTACCTAACAGAATGACCGGCTTGCATAACCATTAGTTTGCATTTCTTAATTATCCTAAACAGTTTATGACAATTAGTAGTAAAAGGCCGAAACATCACATTTCATTTTTTTTTCTTTACCTCCTAACCCTTCCCTCCCATTTTTCTGGGATGAGGTGTCCTTATATAACAGTCCCTCATCTCAGTTGAGAGGTTGTATGAGAGCCAAGAGCCTCCTCATTCATTGGGGGTCTACGAGGCTGTACCATCAGTGAAAAGTGTCTCATTGCCCGGGAGAGGGAACTAAAAAACAAACAAACAAATAAGCAGACAAATAGATAAAAAGACTAAAAAATAGAAAAAAATATAAAAATATATAAAAAATAAAGAAAAAAATAAAAAGTCTTTGTCCAAATTCCCTTTGGTGTGTTGGTTGTAGTATCGATACCTTCTACTATATAGCCACTGTAAATCTTCTCATCATGAGTTGAGGATGAACTGACAGTCTGTTTTGTATGCCAAAATGCATATATATACAGATGTACTTTTGTTGTTGTTTTATGTTCTACTTGTTGAACAGTAATATAATACCAAAGTTAATATGTATTAAATTCAGCTGGAGAAAAAACCTGTTGAATCATATCATTTATGTTATAGCTTTAAATAATTTTATACAATAAAAATAATTCTTAAAATTTACCTCAAACTATTTAAAATATAATTTAAAATTTTTATATTCCATATTTTAAAAAATATATTTATTCAATTATTTTACATTCCAATCACAACCCCCCTCCCTCCCCTCCTCCTAGTCCCACCCTCATACCTACTTTCTCCATACTCCCCACCACCTGCTACAGATCCACTCTGGTACATCAAATTGCATCAGGACTAAGTGCCTCCTCTTCCACTGAGACAAGACAAGGCAGCATTGCTAGAAAAATGGGGTCTAGAAGGAGGCAAAAGAGACCAAGTGTGAGATAGTCCCCATGCCAATCCACTAGAGATCCAAGCAGCCCATCAGCATCATACGTGTAGTGGGCCTAGGACCAGTCCATGCAAGTTCTTTTGTTGGTAGTTCAGTCTCTATGAGCCAGCTTCTGTTCAAGTTAATTGGCTATGTAGGTCTTCTTGTGGTGTCCTTGTCTCCTCCAACTCCCTCAAACTTTCCCCTAATTATTCCACAAGATTCCATGAGTTTCACCTGTTTGGCTGTGGGTGTCTGGATATGTTTCCATTATCTGCTGGATTAAAGCATCTCACATGACAGTTATGTTAGGTTCCTGTCCAGTTCCCTCTCTCCATCAACTTCTGATGTCTATTTTATCTCCCCTACCTAGAAGGATTCAAGCACCGTTCTTTGAGCCCTCCTTGTTTTTAGTTTCTTTGGGTCTGTGGATTGTTATATGGTTAGCCTGTACTTAATGGCTAATATCCACATATGAATGAGTACATTACATTTGTGTCTTTCTGGGTCTGTGTCACGTGACTCATAATGATATTTTCTGGTTCTGACCATTTGCCTGGAAATATCATGATGTCCTTGCTTCTAATAGTTGAATAGTATTCCATTGTGTAAATGTACTACAAATTCATTTATTTTTATTAAAATACTTTCAGTTTTTTGCTAATACTTTTCTTCCTCCAACTCCCCCAGGTCTCATACTCTACTTCCTATAATATTTCTAGCCTTATCTTTGTTATTGTAACATATATGAGCTACATATAATAAAAAATATATGGATTATAGACATATATTATACAATACTTATATTTAGCATATAAGGAATGCATATCCTGTTAAATTTTTTTATTGCAACATATGTATGTTACAAAGTGTAACAAAATTATCAGGGCTTAAGACCAATTGCAGGTTGCATAGAAGACTTGAGTTCAGTTACCAGAGCACACATTTGGTGCCTCATAACAGTCTGTGAGTCTAGCTTTAGTGGGATTGCACACCTCTACCCATAAAGGCACATACCTTAATATACAAAAATGAATTAAATAATTCTTAAAAATTGTTTTACAGCTCTCCTCTAAAATCATCACTCTTACCTTGTTTGTACTTACTCTTCTGAGAAATTACTATAACTATGGATAGTTGAAAGTTAACATAGATGATCCATCTATATCTGAGTACTCAGAGTAATTTATCCTCAACATTTTGTCCAGTTATGAGTTTCTTCATTAAACAACCTATCAGAGGAGCTATTGATATTTCCAGACTGCTGAAGAAGAGTGACTCTCCTTTGAGTCTATAAATAGAAATTTGCTTATTGCCCAGTGGATGGCAGGAAACCCACAAGCAAATGGAGACTACAGACTACTCAAGAGGGGAAAATTAACGAAAGCAAAACTACAAAGAAGACATGAAGTTTGAAGGGAGGGGGAGTAGGGATCATTCAAGGGATGTGAGGGAGGTAGTGGTGGATAGATAGGAAAAATAAGCATTGCATAAATATATGAAAAAATTAAAGATAAAAATATTTTTAAAAATAAAGTAAATTGGTTTGGAACAAGGAAGGGAAGTGGGAGATTGAATAATTATATAATAATCTCAAAAATAAAGGAAATAATTAAAAACAGAATCCTAACTAGCATCCAATTCTTGAAAAACTGGTGACTTTCTAATTTTTATGTCATTATAACCTAGATCAAGGGCCAACAAAAAATTTGTAAATTTTTAAATATTTTAAGTGAATCTAAAATTTAAAATTTAAGAAAAATAAATTATTAAGCCTAGTGGGGAAACTGGCTTTGATCCAGGGTTGCCTCTCCATTGGTAGTGCCATTTAAGGAGAATTTGAAAACTTAGCAGGCAAGACTGACTTTGGAGGATCAGGGTCACAGGAGTTTTTCTTCCAGGGCTGTGCTTTGCCCTTGTCTCTGTATGTCTCAGACCGTGCCTCCTGTGTGAAAATATGTGATCATCCTCTATTATATGTTCAGTATTCTGTCAAGTGGAATATCTGACCTGGATATAAAATCAAACAAGACAAGGACTATGTAAAGAAGTCCTTAAAACTATGAGTCAAAGTAGGTTCCTTCATCCAGAAAGTTGTTTTCCTTAGAGATTTGCTCAAGCTGACAAAAATCTTAAGAACAGAGCACAGGCAGAAAACAAAACAAAGCACACATTCTGTGCTTACTGTCACAAATGGAGGCAGAACCCAATTGATTTGCAACCTCAACTGCTGAAACAGAAACTCACTTCTCATTTACATCATAATTCAATATAGTTTCTAACACACACAAACATTAGACACTATGTTTTTGTGTGTAATGAATTTACTTCATTTTTAACATAAACACTGTATACTAGGTGCTGGAAATTTGGAAGAGAGATTTTTTTTTATATAAGTATTTTTTTTACTTCAAGTTACATCTCAGTCGCAAACCCTTCCCTATTCCCTTTTCCTGTCCCACCCTTCTACCCTCCTCCCCCCCCAACAGCTTCCCTTTTCAATCCAACAAATGGTTCTTTCTCTTATAACAGTAAATTCTATAAACAGCAGAATTAAATATGCCACATTTATCAGAGTTAAATGGCCCAGTATAACTTCCCAATGTCCAGTTCACACATATTTGGCCCCTGACTTTAACCTTCTACCTTCTAACCATCTCCATGAGTTTAAAGTTCTATAACTGACTTAGCTTTCATACTAACTTGCAACACTATTATAACCATCTTAGATCTAGAATGCCCTCTTGATTCCTGAACAACTCAAAATTTAACTATGAGACTCAAGCTGTCTATTCTTCAACCACCTCAGAGAGCTGAGAAGGATAAATATATCTGACTATATAGGAAGTGCAGGGCCTGCAGCTTCCAATACTAAGAAATGACAAACCAGTGACTACCTGGACAGTTCCCATTTTCTCTCCATACATTCCAGCATCACTCTTCAGCCTTTTGGTACTGTTTCTCTGACAGACATTTACTGTAGAGCAGGGATTATGAAGGACTTACCTACCCTGTCTTGGCAGAGCTAGGCTGTCGTCTTCCCTGATACCAAGTTTTGTCCTTTTTGGACAGCAGTCTGTCTGCAGTTGAAGCAGGAAGAGAGATTTTGAATTATAATATGTCTTAACTACCAAACTTCAGCCACAAACTTTTATAATCTGAGTATAACAAATATCATTTACTTAATAACAAAAACAAAAAGAAAAGAAAAAGATGCTGACACCTTATTTTTAATATTTGTTCATTCCATCATTTTGAACACAAAAAAAATCAACATTTTTCAACATTAGCAAAATAACATTCTACCAAATAAACCAAAATTTAGTTCATGCAATATAACATTCTAGTCAAAACAATATGGGTGATATTTGGTAAATATATTAGTCATAGAATTATTTATTGATATTTCTCATAGTTTTGTTATAAAATATTTTTGAATTTTTTTGTTCATTTTCTATTTAGTTTTGACTTAATGGAAAACCAAGACTGATTCCTTCAGTTGGCTGCAAGTTGGTACTCTCCAGCAGGCAGGAAGTCATAACTAATTGCTTTTTTATAAATACATGCTAATATTTTTGCATCCTGAGGTGTTTAAAGAGTTTTACAAAGTATTTTCATAAATAGGAGAACAATGCAAGACTTATACCTTATAAGTTTAGTTTTTTTTTATTCTTGTAAACATATGGGCATATATATGTTCATTGAATATACCAACATGAAATTTGGTATGTTCAATTTAAATACTCTTAAATACTTACATAGTATTTAAAAGTTCCATTTAAGATTTTCCAGTTAAACCTTTTAATGTTCAAACAGCCAAATTCATGGCAATATCTGAAATTTGATTATATAATTATATACTCTGTGGTCATATTTAAAAATAGAAATTCTTATACTATATCTACAGTCATTAAATTTGAGTCTTTACATCTAATTATGCTTTTATTTCACATACATAGATTTTTTTTTACAACATAATTTTATAACAAGTGATATTGTTTCCATGGTTACTTAGTCTGCTTAAATCTCACATATCATATATCTCCTGGCATCTGATACAGACAATAGCACAGAAACAGACAATAGCACAAAATTATATCTAAAGTTTCCTCATTTAGTAAAATTCATGGAGCTAAAAGCAAACTGCAGCATATTTCATGAGTCTTCATTATACTTTTCATGACTTTCATTGGTTTATGATAGGTAGTTGGTATCCTTATTTTTGATTTATGGGTATTTTGCATTAAAATATATTTTATTGAAGACACATTTCCGTGTATGTGGAAACAAGTTGCAATTTCATTGACTTTATAGTGACTCTAACATGGATTCATAGATTTTGTTTTCTAATTTTAGAGGCAATTATAGTATTTTAACCCATGAATATCTTACTAGTTAGAGAGACATAATTATACTGTCATTAGAAACATAATCAAAATTTAAGAAAATGAGTTGATGGTAAAGAATGAATAAATTATGCAAATTCAATCCAATTTCACTGTGGCAATATTAAGGAATAATTATCATACCATAAAACCTTAAATTAAGAACAATGTGGAATATGAATAACACAGTAAAACTTTATCGACTATAACAGAGCGTGGCATCCAGTCTTTTTATGGATGCAGATGATTCACAATAGTTTTTATTGTGTCTTTTTTTGCTGTTAAAGGATTGTCACGCTGTACTCAGAATTTTTACTGTATTTAATATGACCCTAGCTGATTTCCCCTTGGTATATTTAGGTATTGTTTGAACTATCCACTTCTACTTTCATTTTTTAGTCAGTTATTAAAAAAACACAAAGACATATTTTTTAAAAATGCTGAAATTTATTTTTAACTAAAAAGAAATGAATGTTGCCTTTCCATGAAAAGTACTATTAATAAAACAAAAACAAATAAAGCCCTCACTATTAACTAAAATCTTTAAATGTGGAAATAAAATTGCCTCACTTCCTTTATAGTTGCACCAATACTTGTTTGTAGGTTTTGAAAGAAAAATGTGCAAATATATATGCTATAACAGGACCATATAAAATTAGTAACATGAAAATTTTAGTTTTATTTCATTGTTAGGATTTTATGAACACCAGACAATTTTTTAAATCACTGAGAAATTTTTCTCAGATAGAAATATAAGAGAAAAATATAGTAATGTAAGGGCAGAGTCCTGAATCATGTTCATTATGTGGAGGAAGAAATGTCAGCACTCAGACAGCGAGGGAAACTATATAATTCTACTCCATAATTGTTCAACAAATTGCACTACAAAAGATGAATTAATTTGGATGAGACCTGATAACTTGACAATAAATGTCTGATGATTTGCTAATGATCATCAAATGAGTTAAATGATAAAAAATTATTTAAAATAATTGTGAACTCTTCAAAGCAGAGGAAATATGGAGTTTTAAATAAGGCAAATAAACAGGTTCCACATATGAATGATAAGTAAATGCTCAACATTAAGAACAAAGAAAATTTGATCTGTATTTGATATAAAATTGTTTACTCTAGCATATATTTGAGATTATATCAATATCTTATTAAAAACAATGTAATGTATGAGCCAATGTATTGAGTGTGAACCATTCACTAGAGGTTGCTTGCTGCATTTACCAGGAATAAGAAGAAAACTGACCCTTTCTAGGACAGAAGTTACCAGTCAACAATAGCTTACAGCTAGTGGTAGGATTTTGTGTCCAACTTCCTACCTCATTTATAATTTTATTTGGGTTGTGTCTGTACAAAATGTGCACATAATGATACAAACTGTATTTTCATGTGTGTCTAAGCCCTGTAATATCCAGAAAACACGCTTTCCTTGTAGACTTTCATCTACTCTGGCTCTATTAATGTTTCTCCCAACTCTTGAAATGATTCCTGAGCCTTTTTAGGAGGATTTTTTCATATAAATATCCACTTTGCAGCTTTTCATTCTGAAGTCTCTCATTCTCTGCATTTTCACTAGTTTTTTGGTCCCTCTATTTTGTGCAATAAAAGAAGCTATGATGATGAAGTTTGAGAGATACACTATCCTATGTTTATGATTATATCACTGAGAGTTATTTTAATGCTATATCCACTTAGAATAGCAATAGTGATAACTTCTGCCCTATGGCCTGTGAGTTGTCTAATTACTCTGACTCTACTAACTCTTAAGCCAGTGCCATGTATGAATTTAATCTTGTTATGTAGGGTCTTACCAGAAAGTAGTTACTTACTCCAATGATAATCCTGTCACTATTGCACCTATGAACATGCAAGTCATTACTGGGCTTGCAAAGTTCACTGCTGAGTAAGGTGGATTACTTTTCTTCAGTAGTGTGAATAGCAGCTTTTAGAACTTGTAAAATTAACCATTAGGGATGAAGATTCTCAATAACACTAGTTGATGTCTCTATGTTCTTTGAATCAAGCATATGGTGTCTTCAGCAGTAGTATCTTACTGGGAAATTCTGGTAGGTAGCCAAAAGCATTGGCATAAGCCTACAATAATTTGGAACCTAGCTAACTCCCTGGACAGCAGCTCACAAAAAGGCAAACCAACCCTGGCACAGGGCTTTATATTGGTTAGCCTTTGTTTACTTGTTTACTTTATAGTAAACACATAGTAGCACATAGTCATCCTATTATAGTATCACTGCATTTAATATCCTTTTATACATGTGCAAGTTTTAGAAAACCTCTACAATAATTGATTTCATCTTTATTGTGAAATGTCTCAAATATTACCTACACCTTCCATTAATTTGACCCTGCCTTTCAAACTCCCTATCCCATTTAACCACTCCAGGACCATTATTCTTCAGAGAGAAAAAATTATAATCATCAATCATTCCCATATGTGAACATACTAACTATAATAATGACTAGACTTACAATATATGCTCTCTGATGCACTAGTGGCATGAACATCATGAAAGTAAACAACCACTTTCTTATTAGATTTATGTCTTTCTCCACATGATGAAAATATCTAATAGCTGTCACTGTTATCAAAGCAAGAACCTATGGCTAGACAGGGGAGAATGTACCATTATTATTTTGGTGAATTAACATAAATTTTTGCATATCTCAAACCTCATTAGAAATAGTCTTACAGTAGCTCTTACAGAGATATTTACCTATCTATGTTCATTGGTGCTCAATTTACAATACCTAAGATTAACTTAGGTGTCCACCACTGATGAAATGATAATTTAAATGCAGTACATTTGAAGACTGGCATATTATTCATCTGCAAAGATAAAAATGAAATTTGCAAATAAGTATATGGGTCTGGAAACAATCATTTGGAGTAGGAAACCCTATCTCAGGTTGACAAATATCACATATTTTCTCTCATATGTGTATTCTAGCTTTGGATCTTATATTCATTAGGATTACCTATGGGCATCATGAAGCTAGTAAAGACTGCTGCTGAAAAGTTTTCAAACATTGATAGAACACTGTGATTATAAGGGGAAGGGAGAATAGTGGGGAAAAACATCTTTACATTATATTTTAGGCCAGAAAATCCCATAGAACCTCTTCCAAGTTGTAAAGTCTCATTCTGTAATATGATTTAAAGCAAGAATGAGAGAATTATTGCTTTAAAAGTTAGTAAGTATTTATAAAGGTTAGTTTTATTAATCTGACAAAAACTAGTGTCAACTTGAAGAGGGAACAGCCTTTGAGGAATTTTCTCCATCACATTGCTATGTTTTTGATTAACCACTGAGGAGGGAGGGCCCAGCTCTCTGTGGGTTGTAGATCTTTGGGTATATGATCTTGGATTGCATAAGAAAGCAAGGTGAGTAAGTCAAGGGGAGCAAGCCACAAACCAGCATTCTTCCATGGCCACTACTTTAATTTCTGCTTCCAGATTCCTGATTGAGTTACTTCTTTGGGTTATGTAAACACATTACTTCCATGTTATTTTGGGGCAGGGTTTTATTAAAACAACTTAAAGAGAACTAAGATATATGTGTTGTTATTTATAATGGAATCATTACAAAAGATAGTATAAACATGGTTTATATATAAATTTGGGAGAGGTTATTGTGTTTGCAAAAATGTAAAC
The DNA here is from genome assembly GCA_907164525.1 of Lophiomys imhausi. NCBI lineage: Eukaryota > Metazoa > Chordata > Mammalia > Rodentia > Muridae > Lophiomys > Lophiomys imhausi. The sequence goes on along the minus strand of CAJQZJ010034276.1, from coordinate 1,362,806 downwards.
AATAATGATTGTTGAGCTTGGGGATTTTTTCTACTAATCGATTGAATGTTTACTTTTAAACATTCTATCATTGCTCCAATATTAGTGAGCTAGCAAACAACCTATTCTAAAGGTACCACCCATAGTTATATAAACTAAAACTTTATATTCAAAGTGCTACTATTTCTATGATTCTGTTGGGTTTATTGTTGAATAAATTTTACGATTAAAATCAGTAAGAAAAAGATTCACTGAGATTACAAGTATTTTACAGTATGTACATTTTTAAAATAAAATGTGATGTTGTTTGTATTGTACTAAAAGAAAACTTAAAAGTTGAATTAATATATACCCTAAAGCTATTTATCCATCTACTTGCCTAACTTTTGAATAATCCTATTTCATTTTCAAAACTTTTGGAATATTGCATGTTTAAAGCCAATGTAGAAACAGTTCTGTTTTATATATTCCCTATAAATTAATAAGAAGGGCTGATTGTTTTCTAATGAAGTATCTTATTGCACAAATATTATGATTTCAAAATAATTTCCCACAGGCAGCACTCATTTATTTAATGTGACATAGTCTTTCTTTTAAAAAAGGATAGATGAGATGCTGCCATCTTAAATGACACCTTATTGCATATTTTTACATCTGTGAAATAAGATACATCTAAGTTACTTATTATAATATATGATAACCATCCTACAATCAATAGACCCAAAAGAGCAGGAACATGAACAGGGACTTGTTTACCTGTTAGTGGGACACCCCAACTTAGTGGAACTGCCATGTATGCCTCCTGTGAAAGAAGCTCTTAGACCTCATATGAGTAACAAACCGGAGGTATGGGATGGGTGGGAGAGTTAGTAGAGGGTGGGAGGAAGTGTCCGGGAGGGATGGAGGGAGGGGTGGCAATGGAGATGTAAAGAAATAATAAATAAACATTTAAAAAATTGAATCTTAATAAATCATAAAAGTATTAGGATTATCTTTGCAATAATCTTTATTCCATTACTATATGTAAAATGAATTAGTTAGACCAGTATAAACACACAAGAATTTTCATTTACGTACACATGACGTAAATAGAAATAACTTTTAAATTAAATGTTTTATTATAATTTCAATTGGCTAATACACAATAACTTGAAATGTTTAATATATTTACTCACATCTCTATATACAGATATCAAAGTGTACATTCATTAATTTTTGATATTTTAATATTGATAATTAAGGTAAATATTATGACACAACAGTAAATTAAGTCTCTATATATATCTTGCATAAAACTTTTTGGAATATTTTTGTGATTATATTAATTCCTATTTGCATCCAAGAATTGTAAAGTTTCTAAAATGATCAGCAGAAAATTTTAGAAAAAAAATATTCAGTAAAATAGAGTGAATAAATGATGAATATTTAATGAATACAGTTTTTCAAGAACATATTAAAAAGTCACTAATAATTAATAGTACCATACAAATAATAAAAACTCTTCTTTATGTGTTTAAAGAACTGAAATTCTCTTCTGAATTTTCATCCACTCTGTGCAACAGAAAAGAATAAGAGCAAAAATCCAACATATATATTCTTAAATATAGAAAAATGATTACTGAACTAAAGAATAAAGACTTACATGTCCAAGAATATTCCTTTTCTGATTTTCATTTTGGTGTGCTCTTTGTATATTTCTTTTATCAATGGAAAACTAATTTCCAATTCCAAAGTCCATTGTGATTTTATCCATAACACTGGAAAATTGTCAAAGAGTAAAGTTCTTCAGAAACTTAATTGTATAATCTTATTTCCTGTCACTTGCACAAATGCCAATGCACACGTTTTCTCTTATTAAAAAAAAGTGCATCTAGCTGGGCGTGGTGGTGCACGCCTTTAATCCCAGCACTCGGGAGGTAGAGGCAGGTGGATCTCTGTGAATTCAAGGCCAGCCTGGTCTACAAAGTGAGTCCAGTACAGCCAGGGCTACACAGAGAAACCCTGTCCGAAAAACCAAAAAAAAAGTGTATTTATTTATCTCTTAAAGCATTATACAGTATACATTTTTCATACTACTATATCCATAACAGAAGTAATCTACTGTGATTTATTATAAATTCCTTCCAGTTTTCAATCTTCAAGAGTTTATAGTCAAATGCACTATTTTTTTTCTAATATTTCAAATTTAAAAAGTGTAAATTTGAATAATAAAATGTACAAAATGAATAAATAAGTCAATTCTGACCTTACTGATTCTGCTGACATACTCATTATCAATGTACATTTTATTTAAACACTTATACTAATACAAATTTTTACAGCATCCAATTTTCTCCTATTCAGGGAACCATGAAGTTGCCTGGGCCTAACTGCTTTGAGAGGAATGCTTCATAGGTTTTTCATGTTAGAGTCCGTGGCTAATGGGGCACAATGTGCCTTCCATTTTCTGAGACTCACGCACTCCCTCAGGCAGTGAAGCATTCAGGCATCTTTGTGTTCGCTGTATGTTCCCCTGGAAGTCAAGGAAACATGGAGTTAGCAGGATAATTGCTCTTAAACAATAATTTTTGTGCTCTGTATAGCTTGCATTGTATCCTCACAGTACAATTGTATTGATCCTGGCTATTGACATTATATTTTGTAACTGAACTTTTTAATTATTATTGCTTATTTACTAACAATATTCACCTATAACAAATACCAACATTTTCTTAACTATTAATCCTACAAATTCCTACAATCCCTTTAACCTATCCACTAATCCTATTGATAATTATTTTTCTAACCTTTTAGAATGATACAGTCTCTGGGGCAGGTCCTCAGTCGTCAGGAACACAGTCTTTGTTGTAGATTCTTTAACGCACTTAGCAGTCCTTTTTCTGGATCTCTCAAATGTAGATTCCTCAGGGTAAGTTGGTTTGCAAACTCACCTTAAATAAGGATTGATGCTTTCTTCTTTTTGGGAGACCCCAGCCCCTTTGCATCAGCAATTCTGCCACTCTACCTCAGAGTACTTAAAGCAAAGGAACAGTTTCCATGAGGCCACTGTTCGGACAGATCAAACCCCTCTAGGCAAAAGCTGAGCCACAGGGTTTAGTCCTTGGCCTTTTGGTGTCTTGCTCAGGCTTTCTTTGCTCACCAGCTTCTTTCTGCCTCAGGGAGATCTGGCCATCAAATGATGGCCAGCACTTTTTTTCAGCAGGATTCTGGGAGCTCTCTAGCATCAGGGGCCTCTTCTTCTTTATGGGGCTCCATGCACTGTCCTTACATAGGAAGAACTCTGTTTCAGCTTAATTTAGGCTCTGCCCACTTAGCAGCTAAAAACAATGTCAGGCCGGATACTTTGTTTCTTTAAGTCCATTGAGTCTTTCCTGTTTTCCTGACTTCAACCTTGTTTTTCAGTTCATTAAGTCTTTCCTGTTTTTCCTGACTTCAACCTTGTTTTTTCAGTCCATTACGTCTCCTGTTTGTTTCCTGTTTTCACCTGACTTCATCCTTGTTTTTCCACAAGCTGATAAGCTAAATCGCTCACAGCCAAGTTGATCTTCATTCCCCGAATTAAGAGACGGTATCAGATACTCCTATATATTTTCTAAATCTAATTTAATTATTCTAACTCCCTACAATATTCTATTTCTGATAAAGGTATAAAAATTATATTTTCTCTCAAAAAAATTGTCACAGCCTCAGTCTTGCTGTTGCCCCTCCAGCCTGAGACTGGTTTCTTCCTTGTGGCCATAACAGGAAACTTGGCCCAGTAAATAAGAATGGGCATTTAAGTAATGGAAAAGTACTTGACTACAGGAAAATATTCTAACTCTGTTCTTAATGTTCTTCTCTCACATGAAGAACTCAAATATCACTTCACTCTTCCCTATGTAAAGGTTGAATATTCAAAATATTGTTTCACTCTGTTCCTTCTATTAAGTACTGCCTATTTATATTTGGAGTTAGGAGATTGACTTACATCATCTGGAATTGATAACAAATAAAGCTGTGTTCTGCATTGGTGACAACAAGTTCTCTTGTCATTCTTTACTTGGTATCATCAGATGCTGTAATCAGTCATAAAATATTTCATGGATGCTGTTATGCATATTTAATTTAGAGAGATCCAAAAGGTAAATCTATTTAATTTTTAGATATTCTCCAGTTTGGCCTCGGATTGAAAGTAACAGAGACTGTCTTTATTCATTGGCAACTTCTGGTTTTCATTAAATAAAATGCACATCTGAAATATCTATGTTGGCATTAAATGAAAAAACTAAGTGCAATGAAAGACATATGATAATCACCTATCTGTATTGACAGTCTGATTCTCCTCAAAGATATTCCTCAATAATAGTAGCATAAAAATAAAAAGTTTTATGTATTTGGAAGAGACTAACTTTAGCATGAAATGAGTGCAGCCTTTTGTAAAAGGTAGGTAGATTGTATTCAGCTTCTTCTTTCTCTGAAGCTTCATTCTCATATGAAGAAATATTTACAGTGACTATCACAATTTATTATTCTTGATCATGTACAAGTGTATCAGTTTATATTTTTGGAAATGACCTGTAATTATAGAACTGCATTTTAATTTTATAAAGCTTCCTTGATTTTTACAAACTTTTTTACATAAACAAAGACTCAGAAATTTGAAAAAAAATTATCAGTATTATGTTAAAGAGATTCTTCATTACTGAATAACTGTTAGATATTAAGTTACAGTTTCAGGTAAAACCTATCTCCATTCTTTTCAAATTTTTAACTCTTCATCATAGTTATCAAAACTGAATTGTGGGGGATGATATTCAGACAAGACAGGACAATTAAAATGAAAGTGAAGATATGGTATTAAACAGACAAATTGTTTTTGGGTTTTTGATAGGTCAGTGAGTAAATGTGTAACAGCAGCTACCTACTTACACTACCTCAAAAGAAGACTAACAACATTTGGGACAAACAATCTGTAGACATCTGCTATCCTACCACACTATCATACGTGCTATGTAAACTTAAAATCATCTAGAGTATCTGGCAATTTCTTCTTGTAGAATAGTTAGAGAAAAGAAATGCAGGCCTTCCTCAGCTAAATTGAACAAAAATGCAGGACAGAAAAAAGAACAGGCAGAGACATGTACCACACTTGAAAATACCCAGGGGTAGTAATATTGATCCTTCTGTAGCTCAGATTAAATTTTAATTTAAATCCCAACCATTTCTTCACAATATCAGTTTTATCAGATGTGATGCTTTGAATGTGTTTCTTTTCTAAGGGATAATGCACTGCATTGAAAATGACACTTTATTGTCAAACAAACAGACACATGATTTATAATCTTTTTTTAAGATTAATTTTTTATTTATGTTATATTTATTCAAAATTTTTTAAAAATATATTTCAATCAAAGTTCTCCTCCTCCAACTCTCCTGAGGTCTCCTCTATTGACCCAACTTCATGTTTTGTTTTTTTCTACTCATGAGCTATTGTGCCAAAAATGGAATTTAGTGTTTATATTCCTCTACTATAACTCAAAATTAACATTCATGTATTCATTTGTCAAAATGTGAGATGTCAATATAACGTGTAGTCTTACAAACCTTTCAGTGTGTGTATGCATGTGTCTGAGCGTGTGTGTGTATGTGTCCATGTGTATGTGTGTTTCTGTGTGTTTCTGTGTGTGTGTGTGTGTGTGTGTGTGTGTGTGTGTGTGTGTGTGTATGTTTGTAAAAGAACAGCAGAGAACATCTGATTTACTGAGGATAGACCTCAGGGCACTAGGTCCACGGAGTAAGCCTTCTTATACCTTGCATCTCTGGTCTAGCACAAGGAATCTTAATTTTTAATATTTAACACATACAAAAATATACACAAACATGTAAAATATGAAATTTATCTTCATATTAAACACAAGCATCACATTTTCATTAGCTTATAATGCAAACTTTTAGCAGAATGGGATTAGAATATTTTGTGGAGTATAAATACTTATTGATGTGTAGTTGCCAATCTTTAAGACCTAAGTTCAAGGCCAAAAACGACATGGTACAAAGTAAAAAACGACTCCTATATGTTGTCTTTTGACATCCATACACATCTTGTGGCATATGTATGTCATTCTTTCCACACACAAACACTCCCCTGCCCCCCCACACAATGAATAAGCAAAAAAGTAAAAAAAAAAAAATTAAAAGAAATCATGAATGCATTACATAGTGTAGCAGAAAGGTAAACATTTGCTGACTGTATAAAATTAAGAAATATTTTGTTTATTTTATACACACAAGGTATGACTGTTTTTGAGATTATGCTCACGTACTTTTATACATGGTGACATAAAATATCTTTAGGGAGCCGGGCAGTGGTGGTGGACTCCTTTAATCCCAGCACTTGGGAGGCAGAGGCAGGCAGATCTTTGTGAGTTCGAGGCCAGCCTGGTCTACAAAGCGAGTCCAGGACAGCCAGAGATATTCAGAGAAACCCTGTCTCGAAAAACCAAAAAAAAAAAAAAAGTTAATATATCTTTAGGGTAAATTTAATTTTTAAAACAATCTGTAGTAGTTAAAATTTATTATAAGCCATCAAGGAATTATAATTAATGCATGATTTTTTTTACCTTATGTATGAAATGCAAAGTTCATTTACTCTCTTCTCACCATTTTTTCTTGTACATATTTAAACATTCTAGCATTTTATTGCCTGCCAAATACTGGGAGTATTACTTTATTTTATTTGATAGGGTGATGTTATGCATTATAAATGTTAATTAACCTGCTTCCAGAGCCCTGCTTTCTGTACATCAGGTAATGCTGTGTTAACTTGCCTTCTAATCATTGTTTCTGATTGACTTTAATAAATACTGAGGCCTGTGATTGATCAGAGGCCGAGTTAGGCAGGACTAAGTTGTGGAGGCTTTTGAAGCAGAGAGGTTCATGGGAAGAAGAAGCCAGGAGTAGGAAGGAGACACACGATGAAGTAGATGAAAGATGATCATGCCACATGGCCTGAAACATCTACATAGCATGGAAAGAGGCAGCCCAGGGGACATAGGTATATATTGTGGTTTCATATTTGGGGAATAGAATCAGCTACTTTAGATGGGCTAAGATTTATCAATTCATGCTAAGCCTTGTTAAAACCTATCAAGTGTATATGTGAACATTTGTAATGGTGGGTTAAGGATTAACACAGCCAACCAATTAAATATAATATAAATGCAGGTAATTAATTTAATACTTTACTTCTACATTTATTTTTATTTATTCAGTTTACATTCTGATAGTAGCCTCTATCCTCCTCTCCATATGGTCTGACCCTCCTATCCTTTTTCCCCTTTTCCCTATCCCCTTCTCCTCAGAAAAGGGGAACCTCCCCACTAATCCACCTCAGGTCTTCAATTTGAATCAAGACTAAGAGCACTCACTTACACTGAGGCCAGACAAGGCAGAACAGCTAGGGTAAAGTGAAGCATAAAGAGACAACAAAGTCCTTGTCATTGACAGACCCTGCTCCATTTACTAGGGAATCTACCTGAAGACCAAGCTGTCTATCCCCTACATATGTAGAGGGCCAAATGCCCAGTCCACATAACCTTATTTGGTTGATATTTCAGTGTCTATAAGCACCCGGGGGGCCTTGGTTAGTTAACTATGTTGATCTTCTTGTGGAGTTCTTGTCCCCTCCAGATCCCTCTATTCTTCCTACTCTTCTACAAGACTCCCCAAACTCCAACTAATTTTTGACTGCTGGTCTCAGTATCTGTTTTCATCTACTGCAGGGTTGGGCTTCTTAAAGGATAGTTATGCTATGTTCCTGACTACAAACATAGAAGGATGGTTATCTGTTGGGGAAAGTCTAATAACATTGCTTCTGATAGGCTGAGATCTGGTTACCATCCCTTCTGAGGCATTCTCTTGATTGGTTAATAAAAGTCACTGATGGCCACTTAGCTGGGCAGAAAGAGTATAGGAAGGTGGGACTTACTGAGATTAGAACAGGAACCCTGTGTTTTGCACAGAGGATTAATTCATTCCCTCAGGAGCAGGAAGAAGGAGGATACAAACAATGTGTTAGAAAAAAGAACCTCATTCCACATGGCCAGGAACATCAACATAGCTTGGAGAGTAGCAATCCAAGGAGATGTATGTACATATAGGGTCATATTTGGGTAATAGAATTATGACTAGCTTAGATGGGCTAGGATTGCACAACTCAGGCCTAGTCTTGTTAAAATCCATCTGGTATCTCTGTGTATTCTTTTGTAATGGTATGTTAAGGATTAACACTGCCAACCAATTAAATATAATATAAATACTAGTAAATAATTTAATTAACTTTTTTATTGTTATCCTGTAGTATATGGCTAATATCCACTTATATGTGAGTACATACCATGTGTATCATATTGGTGTGTGGTACCTCACTCAGGGTGATCTTTTCTAGTTCCATCCATTTGCTGCAAGTCACCTGATTTCCTTGAATAGATGAGTAGTATTCCATTGTTATGTATTCCATTCCAATACATTATTGCATAATTGCAATATTGCACAATTGCACATTGCAAAGTACCACAGTTTCTTTATTCATTATTTGATTGAGGAATATCTGGCTTGGTTCTAGATTGTGGCCATTATGAATAAAGCGACTATGTCCATAGTTGAGCAAATGTCCTTGTGGTTTGGTGGAACATCTTTTGGGTACATATCCAAGAGTGATGTAGCTGGGTCTTGAGGTAGAACTATTCCCAATAGCCTGAGATACCACCAGATTAATTTCTAAAATAGTGGTACAAGTTCACACTCCCATCAGAAATTGGAAGTGTTTCCCTTTGTACACTTACCAATATGTGTTGTCACTTACTTGAGTTATTTTTTGTTGTTGTTGTTGTTTTTTGTTTTGTTTTTGTTCTGTTTTTTAACTTAGTCATTCTGACGGATGTAAGATAAAATCTGAGTTATTTTGATTTTCATTTCTCTAATGACCAAAGATATAGAGCAATTCTTTAAGTCCTTCTCAGCCATTAGAGTTTCCTTTGTTGTGAATTCTCGGTTTAGCTCTATACCCCGTCTTTTGGACAGATTATTTGGTTTATTGGTGTTTAATTTCTTGAATTCCTTATAAATTTTGGATATTAGCCCTCTGTCTGATGTGGGGTTGGTGAAGGCCTTTTCCTAATCTTTGGGTTGCCATTTTGTTCTAATGACAGTGTTCTTTTTCTTACTGAAGCTTTTCATCTTCATGAGGTCTCATTTATTAATTGTTCATCTTAGTGCCTCAGCTATTGGTGTTCTGTTCAGGAAGTTATCTCCTATACCAATGAGTTCAAGGGTTTTCCCCACTCTCTTTTCTATTAGATTTAGTGTATCTGGTTTTATGTTGAGTTCTTTGATACACTTGGACTTGAGCTTTGTTCAGGGTGATAAATATGGGTCTATTTGAATTCTTGTACATGAAGACTTCCAGTTAGATAAGAACCATTTGTTGAAGATGCTTTCCTTTTTCCATTCTGCTGTTTTGGCTTCTTTGTCTAAAATAAAGTGTCTGTAGGTGTGTAGGTTTAATTTTTGGTCTTCAATTTGATTCCATTCATCAACTGGTCTGTTTCTACCCCAATACCATGCAGGTTTTATTACTATTACTCTCTACAGTTTGAAATCAGGGATGGTGATATGTTTTTGTTGCTCATGTTGAAGTTCAGCTTTAAGTCATGGTGATCTGATAAGATACAAGGGGTTATTTCAATTTTTTTTTATCAGTTGAGGCTTGCTATGTGACCAACTACATGGTCAAATTTGGAGAAGGTTCTGTGAGGTGCTGAGAAGAAGGAATCGTCTTTTGTGTTTGGGTGAAAATTTCTGTAGATATCCATTAGATCCATTTAATTCATGATCTCTGTTAGTTTCATTATTTCTGTGCTTAGTTTCTGTCTCAGTGACCTTTTCATTGGTGATAATGGGATGCTGAAGTTTCACACTAAAATTGTGTGTGCTAATGTGTGATTTAAAATTTAGTAATGTTTCTTTTACAAATGTGGGTGACTTTCTATTTGGGTCATAGATGTTCAGAATTAAGGTATCATCTTGGAGGAACATTCCTTTCATGAGTATGAAGTGCTCTTCCCCATCTGTTTTGATTAATGTAGGTGGAACGTGTACTTTATTAGATATTAGAAGTCTACATCAGCTTGGTTCTTGGGATCATTTGCTTGGGAAACCTTTTCCAGTCCTTTTCTCTGAGGTAATGTCTATCTTTTTCCCTTGCAGCATTTAATATTCTTTCTTTGTTCTATACATTTAGTGTTTTTGAATATCATGTGGTGGAGGATTTTCTTGTAAGCAGCAGAATGATTGGTCTTGTTTTCACATTTATTCTCTTAGCTAGTTCCTTTTTTGGGGGAATTAAGTCCATTCATGTTAATAGACATTAATGACCAATTATTGTTAGTTCAGTTGTTATGATATTGGAGGTGATAGTATATTGTGTGTTCTTGTCTTCCTTTTGGTTGTGTTGCTGAGGAGTTATTATTTTCCTTTGTTTTCTTGGGAGTAGACAACCTCCTTGGGTTGGAGTTTTCCTTCTATTATGTTCTGTAGGACTGTATTTGTGTCAAGATATTGTTTAAATTTGGTTTGGTCATGGAATATATTGTTTTCTCCCTCTATGGTGATTGAAAGTTTTGCTGAGTATAGTATTCTGGGCTGGCATCTGTGATCTCTTGGATGCTGCATGACCTTGCCCAGGCCCTTCTGGCTTTTAAAGTCTTTGTGGAGAAATCTGGTGTAATTCTAATAGGTTTGTTTCTGTGTATGTTACTTGGCACTTTTTCCTTGCAGATTTTAATATTCTTTCTTTGTTGTGTACATTTAGTGTTTTGAATATCATGTGGTGGGGGATTTTATTTTATTTTAATTTTTTGGTCCAGTCTATTTGGTGTTCTACAATCTTCTTGTATGTTTATAGGCATCTTTTTCTTTATATTAGAGAAGTTTTCTTGTGTGATTTTGTTGAAAATATTTTCTAGGCCTTTCAGCTTGGAATCTTTTCCTTCTTCTATTCCTACTCTTCTTAGGTTTTGGCCTTTTCATAGTGTTCCAAAATTTCTGGATGTTTCTTGTTCGATTATTTTTAGATGTAGGATTTTGTTTAACTAATGTGTTAGTTTCTTCTAACATATCTTCTACACCTGAGATTCTTTCTTCCATCTCTTGTTTTCTGTTGGTGATGCTTTAGTCAGTAGTTCTTATTCGCTTTCCTAGATTTTTCCATCTCTAGAATTGCCTCAGTTTGAGGCTTTTTTTGGGGGGGGGGTTGTTTTTGTTTTGTTTTATTCCTTCAATTTCCTTTTTCAGGTCTTGAAATGATTTGTTCATTTCCTTCTCCTGTTTGACTCTATTTCCCAGTATTTATTTAACTTATAAGGGATTTATTCATTTCCGTTACCTATTTTATATATTTCCCTGTATATTATTGAATGATTTATTTTTCATCTTTCAAGCCTCTATCATTTTTCATAACATCAGATTTAAGGTTGTTTTCTTTCATTTTAGGTGTTAGAGGACATCCAGGAATTACTGTAGTAGGATGATAGTTAGGTTTTGGTGGTGCCATACGGCCCTGAGCTTTGTTGCTTGTGTTCTTATGCTGACCTCTTGCCATCTGTTTGTCCCAGATATTGGCTGGTGGTTCCTGTTACACGGTGGGCCTTTTGGGAATGTGGGTCATGCTATTGGCCAGAGATTAGATGATCCCTCCTCAGGATGGAGACTGGATCTCAGGGAATAGCCTGCAACTCACCTCTGGTGGCTGTGTCCCCATGGACCCATAGGCGGGGGATTGGAGTAGGAGGGTGTATAACCTGGATGATCTTGTGGTTCAGTTGGTCTCTTTGGAAAAAAGGCGGGTAGGTCTGTGTGGAGAATGGAACTGGCCAAACGTGCAGAGTCAGAGGACTGGAGATTGGCTGAACCTGGGCCCAGGAACTTTAGATGGTCTGATGGATAGTCCCAGAGTTCCCTGAAACCCTGTGTCTCTGGGATCCTGGCAGCATACCTCAGAAAGTTGGGCAAAGCCATGCTGGAAGTTGGAACCATGAGTGGCTTGGTCCCAGGAGCCCTAATCAGAATGTTGGGTAGAGTGGAGTGGGGGGGGGGGTTGGTTGATCTTGGAACCAGGGAGCCCTCCTCAGAGTGAGGCTGGATCATGTGCCTCTGGGTTTCTGGCCGCTCTTCTCAGGAAGTTGGATAGAGCTGTGGATCCGAGGCTAGATCAGGGGCCCGAATCCATGTATTGCTTTGGCCTGGGGAGCCCTCTTCCAAACTGTGAGTAGGGCTCAGTGGTAGGAGGTTGGTTGAATTTGAATGCAGAGGGCCTTCTTTAGAGAAGTGGATAGTTTCAGCATTTGCTGGAGTGTTTTACAGTCAGCATCCCAGCCTCGGGATCGTTACACAGCAACTGAGCTCAACCTCCCATTACTTACTTAGACACTGTGCATGCTGTGTGCTGCTTGAAATCAGAATATTACATTTTCTTTTCTTTTTTGTTATTATACTGTTTATTTATTACATCAAGTTACATCTCCATCATAATGCCCTCTTTCCACCCCTCTCGGTTCCACCCTCAACCCTCTAATCCCTCTCACACCCATCCCACTCCTCTGATGTGTAGTGTCCCTACCTATCAGCCCCTCTCAGTTCAACAGTCATGTAAGGGCTAAGCACTTCCTCTTGTACTGGGGACCTACATGGTAGCACCCCTAGGGCAAATTGTCCCCTTGAGGTAACAAACTCTATGCTCTTGATCTTTTTGTTGTGTTTGTTGTAGGATAGTTGTCCTATACTATATGGCTAAAATCCAAGTATAAGTGAGTAGATGCCATGTTCATCTTTCTGAGTCTGGGTTAGGTTACTCAGGATGAGCTTTTCTAGTTTCATCCATTTGGCTGAGAATTGCATGATTTCCTTGTTTCTGAAAGTTGAGTAGTATTCCATTGTGTGAATGTACAACTTTTTTTTATACATTCGTCAGTTGAGGGACATCTGGGTTGTTTCCAGTTTCCAGCTATTACAAATAGGGCTGCTATGAGCATAGGTGAGGATATGTCCTTGTGGTTTGGTGAGAAATTGTTAGGGTGGATACCTAGAAGTGGTATGGCTGGGTCCTGAGGAAGGGATATTCCAAGTTTTCTAAGATATCACCAGACTGATTTCCATAGTGGTTGCACAAATTTGCAATCAAACCATCAATGGAGGAGTGTTCCCCTTTCTCCACAACCTCGCCAGCATGTGCTGTCATTTGCGTTTTTGATCTTAGCCATTCTAACAGGTGTGAAATCAAATCTCAGAGTCGTCTTGAGTTGTACTTCTCTGGTGATTAAGGAAGTTGAGCATTTATTCAAATGTCTCACTGCCCTTACAGATTCCTCCTCTGTGAATTCCCGTTTTATCTCTGTTTCCCATTTTTTGATTGGATTATTTGATTTATTGAATTCTTTGTGAATTTTGGATATTAGACCTCTGTCGGATGTGGGGTTGGTAAACATCTGTTCCCAATTTGTAGGTTGCCGTTTTGTTCTAGTGACAATGTCCTTTTCCATACAGAAGCTTTTCAGTTTCATGAGGTCCCATTTATTGATTGTTGGTCTTAGAGCCTGAGCTATTGATGTTCTGTTCAGAAAGTTGTCACCTGTGCCAATGAGTTTGAGGCTTTTTCCCACTTTCTCCTAAACCACACAAAGACCCAACAAAGAAAGAGAACTTCAGACCAATTTCCCTCATGAACATAGAAACAAAAATACTTAATAAAATACTGGAAAACTGAATCCAAGAACACATCAAAAGTGTACACCATGATCAAGTAAGCTTCATCCCAGGAATGTAGGATTGATTCAAAATATGAAAATCCATCAACATAATTTACCACATAAACATGGTGAAAAAAAAAATGATTATCTCGCTAGATGCCGAAAAAGCATTTGACAAACTCCAGCACCCCTTCATGCTAAAAGTCCTGGAGAGAAAGGGCATACAAGGACCATACCTAGAAATAATAAAGGTGATATACAGCAAGCCAGTAGCTAACATCAAATTAAATGGAGAGAAACTTAAAGCATTTCCTCTAAACTTAGGGACAAGACAAGGATGTCCACTTTCACCATATCTTTTCAACATAGTACTTGAAGTTCTTGCTAGAGGAATATTACATTTTTTTGAGAATTTGATTATTTCAGTCCCTCGAGGCATTGCAGGTTGGCTGCTGTGTTACATGTGCATCAGTAGGTGGCAGAGTGGATAGAGGCTATTTCTATGTTCAGTGTTCTGACTTTTGATCATCTTAATGACTAGTACTCTAAACATACCCTGAAAAAAAAAAATCAACAAACCCTGGCACCTACTACTGAAACCTGTTTATAAGGCATACTAGGGAAATTATGGCAAAACAATTTTTAAGAGTAACTAAACACATTTTAGTTTGATTTAAGCCCTACTTAACAAGATGAAACCAATACTTGACACTTCTAAAATGGACAAGATCCGGAGAGTGGATAGGTCTTAGATCCTAGAGGGAAAACAAGTGCTATTATTCTGCTGAAAGAACATAGCAATAAAATAACTCATGGTGACATGTTGTTATATCCATAGGTAACAGGGCTGTTCATATTTCTTCAGATAAACCTGTTCAGGATATGGTAATTAACAGAGAAAGTCAAAACTGGAAAATATTCAGAGAGAGAGAGAGAGAGAGAGAGAGAGAGAGAGAGCACCTTTGGAACACTTTGCATTAAATGGGGTGATTTTATTCAAGCCATCCCATCAGGGCTTTGGGGTCTATACAGAAGAACAGGCACAAAGACTGTGGGAGCCAGAGGTGGTATAGGACTCTAATGAAACATTGTCTTCCAAAGCAACAGAATACATACACATATAAATTCACAGAGACTATGGCAACAGAAGAATTGGACCAGATCAACACTAAGAAGGAGAAGTGAATACAAAATCCTATCACTAAGGAAGAAGACACAGCTATTGGTACCTTCTGGGAATGCAAAATTAGTTTTCCTTAATTGAATGTCACTGGAATAGCAACCAGACTCCAGGACTGACCACATGCCCAAATGTAAGTAGCCAACAAAAACAGACTTTGTTTTTTTTTAATATTAATTAATTAATATTTTGTATATATGCATTGGTTTTGGATTTGGTTTGTTATGAAATTTTTGTCTTATTGTATTTTTGTTACTTGTTTTTATGTTTTTTAATTTATTTTTTATTTCTTCAAGTTACATCTCAATCACAATCTCCTCCCTACTCCCCCCTCCAGTCCCACCCTTCCACCCTCTTCCCCTTCAACCTCCATCCTCTACCTTTTTTTTTTTTAGTTTAAGGTATATCTTTTCCCCCAACAGCTCCCCCTTTCAGTCCAACAAATGGTTCTTTCTCTTATAACAATCAAAACAATACAAAACAACAGAAATAAATAGGCCACAATTATGAGAGTATTTGGCACCTGACTGTAACATTCTACCATCTCACCATTTCCATGAGTTTAAAGTTCTATATCTAACTCAGCTTTCATACTAACTTGCCTCACAATTTTGAAAACATCTTCTTAGATCCAGAACACCCTCTTGATTTCTAAACAACTCAAAATTTAACTATAAGACTCTAGCTAATTTTGAGACACAGAAAGAACATGAATTTGGAAGGACAGAAAAGTAAAGATTATCTGAGGGAAGTGGCTGAATGGGAATGTATGTAAACAAATTATACTATATTTAAGAATTTAAATAAACATGTTAATTGCATAATTTAACTTTATAAAGTTAAATAAAAAATTAAAAATAATAATGGACTATAATTCTGAATCCTTCTTAATGTTCTCAAACAAGGTGACTGTAAGAGATGATCTGAAAACAGATTTTTCTTAACCACTTTTACTTAAATATGTTCTTTTCAAGTTCACAGGGTGTATGTGTGTGTGTGTGTGTGTGTGTGTGTGTGTGTGTGTGTGTGTGTATACATAGGAGTGAAGGTATGCACATACATGTCAGATGTCGTCGTCCTATAGCATTCACCCTTGATTGCTTTCAACCTCAGTTTTTGAGACAAGATCTCTCACGAAAGTGGTCTCTCATCAATTCTGCTAAGCTGGCTATCCAGTACACCCCAGGGATATCATTGTTTCTGCCTCCCTACTGCTGAAGCTATGTAAGGGTACCAGCTGGCCTCTTCTGAGTGCTTAGTATCAAAGTTTATATTCTAATGATTGTGCAGTGGGCAAGTTATTGATATATTTTTCCAAGCCCCTTCAAATGTATAATTTGATACATTCCTTTAACAGGCAGGAGTAAATGTCAACAATAGTGAATAATTTGTTTTCATGTATCCTTTATATGCTATATAGAAAAATATTTTGTTTAAACATGAATGATAATACAGAGCACTAAAAGGTTACTTTTAAATGTCCAAAGAAAAGTTGACATCAAGTGTTTCTGATAATATTTTCAACTCTCCAAAAAATGCTCTTTATTAAAGAGTATAAAAAAAAGTACTTGGTACATTGTTGTAATTTTTAAGTGCAGTCTACAAAACCCTTACTTTATGCTAGATAAATCATATAGTGCAGAAATCATTCTGTGGAATTCATGGAGCAAAAACCAAAAATCTGTTTAGAAGCAGATTTATAGCAATTTTATAGTATTGCCTTTTCTTCTTCGTGCCTCTGCTAACTGTCATTCCCAAGCACTTAATCAGTCTGAGGCTTTATCTGTGATAAGCATTCACATATATTCTGACATTTAAATTTTGTCATTACATAAGGGAGAGATGATGATATCCCTATCTTACAAATTAGGACACTAGAGCAGGGATACTTAGAAACTTAGTCCAAGGTGACACAGTTGCAGGGCTGATTTGAATTATTTGAAATGAAGCCAATGTGATTGCAAAACTGTGTCATTAATCACCATGCCACGTTGACTTCCCCATATATATCTTGCTTTATTCAGGCCTTCTTTATCTGTCTCAATTTCAGCCATATTTTTATGCTTCCTTTAAAACCCATGATTGTATTTTTTCATAATGTTCTATACAAAGGGAGTGCATACCTCAAGAAGTGCACTTTAAAAAGAATACATGAGTAGTGCATATATTGAACCTAGCTTTCGACTTTTGTTGAATTGACTTCTCTCATGTTCTCAGGCAGAGAAATTTTACGTTTCTGTATTTAAAATGTTATTCTATTTTAACTCTTTTTTTTAAGTGTGTGTTTGTATATGCATATACTCACTGAGGCAATAAGAAGAGTACAGATGCCCTTGAGCTAGTGACAGACTTTTGTGAGCTACTTACATGGGCAATGGGAACCAACTTGGATTCTCTGCAAAAGCAGTAAGATTATTTGCTCATCTTCCTCTCCATCCCATTAACCCTTTACATTCCAGAGTTTCAAAACCAGTTATTGTTTAATGTGGTTCACAGTTGCATTTTTACAAAGTACTGTCTACTTAAGTTAAATACAAATTTATTTTTATACAACCATGACTCCCGAAATTTATCTTCCCATTTGCATGTAATTTCATAATTTAATGAGTTTTTCACCTTTTCATCACTCATGCATTACTAGGCCATTTATAAGTCAATCTCTGTTGTTAAAGTGTACCAAAATAGTAAGCTATTGCAATTTAGATGCAAGTTCCTATAAGAGAATTAAGAAAAATTAAACTAGCCAAAATTCAGATTTTTTTGCATTTGGTCTGTGCATAAATAATACCTACTATGCATTTGTTAACTCAGTTATTGCACAGTAACTTAAAACTATTGAATTCTCTTATATTTACTTCAAAGTTCTCTGAAATTTTGGGCTCATTTATAGTCTGTACTATATTTTGTAATAAGGTCCAACTGCTAACGTAGTTATTAAGGGACATTTTTCCTTTACATAATAAAGTCACTTACTAAATCATCAGCATTGAGTTATCATCAAAATATCCTACCAGCCCACAGATGATATAGGAAACTGGAAAGAAACAATTGAATAAATACTAAAATTATATAATATTTACTTTGTATAATTTACTCCTTTATCCTGGAAAAGAATCTAGAGTGTTCATGACTTTTTGCCTGGTAGGCTGACTCTTCAGTTTGACTGGACTTCATTTTATAGTTTGTATCAATTTTACTCAAAGGATGTGATAGTATTAATAATTCATACATTCTAATTTTCATTATCAAATTTTATTTTATGTATATACATGTTTTAGCTGCATAAATACCTGTGCATCACTTATGTTTCTGCAACTCACAGATGTCAGGTTTGAATGCTATGTCCCTTAGAACTGGATGTATAGATGACTATAAATCATCTTGTGAGTGGCAGAAATATAACCAAGTTTCTCTAGAAAAAGCAGCCAATGCAGCTCTAAACCTCTGCACTGTCTCTCCAACCCCCATATTGTAGATTTTATGACAATTCTTTCTTGCCAATTCTCAATCCCCCTCTCTGGATGTTGGCTGCACCAATGTTCTCACTATCTTAAACATGATTCCTATCAACAAACTTCAAGAACAACACTGTTGTCATAAAATCTTACTGATTTTTCTATGTATTTCCAACTCTTTAAATCTATAATGAAACAACTTGTAATAATCAATAAATCTATATATACTCACATATCTATTCATTTCTTCTTTCACTCCAAATCAACATCCAGTATGGCGGTGAATCTTTTTCTTTCAAAAGAATTCCTTTTCACTATACTTGTTTATTGACATATTAGAAAGAGGCCATATTGAGGCTGTTGCTTCATTTCTCTGATATTTTGTATTATTGGTCATTTATAAGTCATGATTATTTGTTGGTTTTGGTGAATTTCTCATGATTAAATAAAGAATAAGGGGACATATGTATTAGGGCATTTACTTAGTTGAGGGATTTCTAAAGATTTGTCTTGTTGTTATGACTTTCATTTAAAAATAAATTGTTTATATACCCTATTTTTTATTTTTGATGGATAAGACAAACTCCCTTTCATGTATATTTGAGTAGCATCTTGATAATTCACTATTGAATAAATGTTCAGCATTTACTAAGGTCCAATATTAAGTCAAAGTTCTTCCTAAAGGTGAAAGTAATGCTAAGAATGGCTTTGGTCCCATGTTTTAAAGGAATCTGCCATGACTCATTTATTATTGGGACAAAAACATATCTCTATATGCCACTAGCGCAACAAACACAATTGGATCTGTTCCATTGTGTAGCCCAAGTGATAGAATAGGTTACATGACACAAAAGACTTATTGAAAGCCATTATTTTCTGATTCTGCTCAAAACTAATAGGATTTCCATAACTTAATAATGAATCCAACATGGAATATCTAACTGTATTAGTTACTTTGTATTGCTGTGATAACATATTATAGCCAAAGCAACATATAGAAGGAAAGGTATATTTAGGCTTACAGTTCCATAGGGATAAGAGTATGATAGCAGAGCAGAGGCAGTAGGTAGCAGCTATTATGTCTGGAGTAGAATTTGAGGGCTTATATCTTGAACCAATAGCACAAATCAAAAAGAGTGAACTCTTAGTAGTACAAGGGATCAAAAACCAAAAGCCTTCTGTCATCTATATACTTACATCAGGAAGGCACCATCTCCTAGTCTTCCCCAAATATTGCTACCAAATGAGAACCAAGTATTAAAATATCAGAGCAACATCCAAAGGGATGCAATAGAAACTCTCAATTGTTTTCCCCCTTTTTTGTTTTTGTTTATTGCTAAAGGTAGAAAATAATACAAACAATTTTCCATATTAGATTATATTCTGGTTAGTATACAACAGTCCTCATATTACTAAACATATAAAAATGTGTCACTAAGGAAAAAGTTCATAAACTATGATAATATGTGTTTAAACTATCTCACATATATTTTACCTATACATGTATATGCAATTGTCACTGCTCAATAATTCAGTCAAATTATCATAACATCAATACAAGAACATGTGTTTATCTGTGGAATGAAGAGTTGGACAAGGTCCCTGATCCCTAAATAACGATACAGACCTTGAAAGAGACCTTGACTTGGATCAATATAATTGCATTGGCAAGGACAATTTCAGAATTGATTTTGACAACTACACTCCATTCAACTCATTTATGTGACCTAAGAAATCACATAAATTTGGAGAATGAAAAAGATAGTAATAAACACAAGCATCCTAGCTCAACAAAAAATAGTTCTTTATTCTCTTTATAGAATCAGTCTTTATAAACAAGTTTTTCTGGGTAGTTTTCTGTTAATTTGTCACAATATAGAGTTACTGGAGAAGAGGGAGCCTCAACTGAAAAAAAATGTGTCAGTAAGATTGGGCTATAGGCAAGCCTGTAGGGTATATTCTTAATCAGTAATTGATGTGGAGGATTCAGCCACTTGTGGGCAGGTGATCCTGAGTTCTAGAAGAATGCAGGCTGAACAAGCCAAGGGGAGCAAGCCAATAAGCACCATCCCTCCACGGCCTCTGGATCAGTTCTTGCCTCCAGGATCCAGCCCTGTTTGAGTTCCCGCTCTCACTGCTTTTGAAGATGAACTGTTATGTGGAACTGAGAGTAGAATAAATATTTCCTCCATGCTGCCTTTGGCCATAATGTATCATCACAGCAATAGTAACTCTGAGTAGAAGAAGTTGGTACCAGTAACTGGGGAATCATTGTATAAGACCTGACACGTTTTTGGAAAGATTGTAGAGGGTTTTAGGAACATTGGGCTAGAAAAGTCAATGAGTATTGTGATCCTGGTGGGATGGATGTAATAAAGGAGCTTAAAAGATGAGAATGTTGAGAGCAGTGTAGAATATGGAGGCCAAGCTTCTGAAGGTTCAGAGGGATGCCAAGTTTCTATCAAGCCTGTTGAGTTTAAAATCCTTGTTTGTGGTTAGTTTGATATGAAAAACAAAACAAAAACTAATAGGAATACCAAGAGACCAGAACCAAGAAAGTAAAGCTGTTGTTATCCTGGAACAGTAGATGCAAGTCAAGTGCAACTAAGAAATTAGTGGTGATTAAGAGACCAACATCACTGAGGTGAAATCTTCTAACGTGTTTCTAGGGTAAAAAGGATGAATTCACTTCTTAGGGCTTGAAAGCTACCGATTCCTGAGCTCAAAAACTCAACCATTCCTCAGAATTTGAAATACCACCAATCCCTACCCTGGAACGTTCCATCCTAGAAAACTCCAACCCAAGAAACCATATATAAATCTGCCTCCCTCTCAGTTCTTTTCTGCTTCTCACCCAAGCAAATGCAATTACCTTCTTATGTCTTTTCCAATAAAACTCTAATGTAAGGATTGTTGTATGGTTTGAGTTATGATATTCCTTGGCTCTGGACTGCCAGCATACCTTTCTGTTCAGAGCTACAACATTTTCCTTGGGGAAATAATTCCTTTGAGAGTTGCAGCACTTGTACTGGAGAAGCGTTTCCCCTCAGAGCTGAAACACATTGTTGTAATAACTTCAATAGGTTCTCCTGGTGCCTCTACAGTGGAACAATATTTGTTACTCAAATGATGGAGCTCTGATAAAATCTGTAAGGATTATTCATTAAACACTATACTGAACATGGTAAACTACCTATTGAAGATGTCCATATTATATAATGTCACTTGAGTAAAAATTTTAAAAAGTCAAGTCTAATTTATAAATGTATTTTGTCTTCAGGTTTTGGGTGGAGAATGAAAATGTTGTCACAAGAATTCGTTAACACTGTGAAAATATTCTATCCTAAATATATTTGGTTATTTAGACTTGTTGAAACCAATACGGGCATGGTTTGTTTAGTATATTATATAGAAATAAAATTATTAAAATATAAAAATAACCACAAACAAACAAATAACTGTAAAAAGAAATATTTTTCTCATTAAATTGTTTAATCAGTATTTATATTATCAGTAATTGGTTTGTGGCTGTTAATCTTTAAGCAGCCATTATAAATGAGCACACAGACACCACGTGAATTTTAACAAGCCTTGGCCTGAATTGAGCAATCCTAGCCCATCTACGCTAAATCTTAATTCTATTACCCTAATATGACCCCAGATATACATACGTCCCTTTGGATTGCCATTTTTCACACTAGCCGATGTTTCTGGCCATGTGGAATGAGGTTCGTTTTCCTAACCCATGGTGTGTGTCTTCCTTCCTGTTGCTCGTGGCTGGAATCCCTTCTTCTTCCTCCTGCTGGCTGGAATCCATTAATCCTCTGTCTAAAGTGCAGGCTTCCTGCTCTAATCCCAAGAAGTCCCACCTTTCCCTGTCTTTGTTCAATCTCAGGCCTCGGCATTTTATTTAACCAATCAGAGTCAATGTAAGTAACAGATAGCAAGCAGGACCAATTAATTAACATTTAGAATGCTTAACACTACCCCAACAAATAACTAATCTAATAAAAACATTATTTGAACCAGGAACTTGAGTAAATTATATACTAAAACCATCAAACTTTATTGACAAGCTAATCATGATTCTGAAGTGGAGAAATGAATGGATGTAATGATTTTGTGTCTTTGTGTGAGAAAAAGTAGCAAATTATGAATGGCATATATCCCTTTAAAAGAATGTCCAAGGGTTACATGACTCAAGATACTTATATGAATAAAAGTATTTAATCTATGGCAATTAAAACTGAGATGTTTTACTAATAGATTATTTAGAGTCTGTCTATCACTTACCTATATATCTATGTCTTTCACCTATTTATGGAGAAAAGATAAATTGAGAGGAAGAGAAAGGGAAAGAAAAAGAGAAAAGGATGAAAGTTTTAAAAACTTCTGTTGCTAAGGAACAGCTCTGGCAAGAACTACACAGGAACACGTGTCACGAAGGGAATGTTCTTCACAAAGAAAGGAAAGACTGCCAAGGGCAGAATGCTTCTTCAAAGAGTAAGTAGATATGTTCTCAAGAATGCTAAAACAATTTCATTCCTATTTTATTGTTTTTTTTTTTTGTTAGTTTGTTTCTTTAGTCACAAGAACCTAAATCCTGTAAGCCAGATTAGGCACTTCAAAGGATAGCTGACAGATGACAGCCTCATTTCTCATTTTATCACCTGTAGCAATGTTAACTATGGAAACTTAATTTCAGTTTTGTCCCTGAGTTTTTCTCCCCTTCCTTCTGAGAGAACACTCTACCTCCTCAGGGTCCACTGTCACTCATACAACTCCTAATCACTTCCTTCAAAGCAGTTTTACTCCATTTTCTCTTTTTTTAATCATCAGATAAATTGATAACTGTAAATATGTTCAACTCTGCTTTCTTACACCCTGCCTCCTGACCAGTGGCATAGAAATGTTACAGAACTGAAAAATTATTTAACAATTAAATATGTTTCCCTAAATTTCATGTGAAATCTAAAAGGTGGTTATAAAACCCTGAATTCCATTTCAACCACATCCCTTTATGATTTTTTTTTTTTGCTTGTCTTTGGATTTTACTTATTCTTAGGCAAAACTGATGATGTGTTTTTTGATAAAACACTGTGAAAATATATTGTATAGCAGATGAATTTATAAAACCTTCACATTCTGCCAGAAATGTTTATAAGGCCATTTAGACTCAGAATCCTTTTTGCCTTGTTTCTTTTTGTTAAATTGAGAGATCTGTCTCTATATTTTTGTAACTATTTTTTTGTTGAACTACTTTTTTGTTGAACTGAATATTAGCCTCAAAAGCCTCATTTATCCCTTTTTATGTTGTGAATCATTCTTGCTTCTTGATAATTTCATTAGTCTATCATCATAATTAAATTCATGATTCCATAAAATAAATTAAATGTGTAATCAGTTTTCATCTCTGCATATTTTTCTTTCATTTACCCAGTTTTTTAGACGTGGACCAGAGTGTTCAATGGATGTAGGATCAATGTATATTCCTTCAATGCCCTCCCGTCTTCAGCATGGCCATTTATTTAGGTGTGCCAAACCAACACCCTTCACAGATTTTTGCATTTGCCCTTTACCAACTTCAGGTCCAAAGCATTTTTGTCTGCTACAATTTCTTGAATTTCTCTGCTTCTTTTCTCTATTAATTTTTGCATTTTTTTCTTTTGACTTTATCTGGTAATTTCATATAGGGATTTAATGGTTTTAGAGTAAATCTCTGGGCCACCTCCCAATTTCTTTCAGTTTCATCTCACATTCCTTCTAAACTTCATTACTATTTCTTTCATCATCACATTTCTACTGCTCCTCTTCTTCTTTCTTATGCACCCCAACTCTGAATATAATTTATCCTGTCTATGTAACAGTAAATTTTTATTTATCACACATATATTTATCAATACTTAACAATTACCCAACAATTGTCTATAAAATTCCTAAATCCTAAACCCAAACCATAACTCTGAAACCTAACACCTAAAACTTCTTAGTATCTATAGTACAAACATTTAACATTAACCTAAGGTTTCTCAAAGGGATATTTTTCTCTGACCATGGGTCCTGATGGATGGCTGGTCTTCACACACATTTTCAGTTTTTTTTTTCTTTATTTTTTATTTCTTCAAGTTACATCTCAATCGCAGTCCCCTCCCTATTCCCCCTCCAGTCCCACCCTCCCACCCTCAACCCCCCATCCTCTTCCCTTTTTTTTTTTAAGTTTAAGGTATATCTTATTTCCCCCTACATTTTCCCCTTTCAGTCCAACAAACGGCTCTTTCTCTTATAATAACAAATACAATACAGTAAAACAGAGGTAATTAGGCCACAGTTATGAGGGTTATATGGCTTAATTTACATTCCCAATGACCAGTCCATATGTATTTGGTACCTGACTTTAACATTCTACTATCTAAACATCTCCATGAGTTTAAAGGTCTATATCTGACTCAACATTCATACTAACTTGCAACACAATTTTAAAAGTATCTTCTGAGATCTATAACACTCTCTTGACTCCTAAACAACTCAAAATTAAATTATGAGACTCTAGCTATCTGTTCTCCAACCACCTCTGTCGCGTCCCTCTCGACCGGCAAGAACGACGCAACTCACAAAAGCTCTTCTCCTGCAGTTTATTCAGGTCCCTTGAAAACAGTCTTCCGAAAGGGGGCCGGGCAGACCCAACCCACAGGCTAAATACTAAATGAACAGCCAATCAAGTAAAGCCACGTAGTGCTATCTTAGAGGCCCACGTATGCGGAAGCAAGCCAGATCAGCGGTCTTAGCCAAATATGGACTTGTTTACCACTGAGAGCGCTCACCGTCGGGCTGGTGGAAGGCGGAGAACAGTGCCATTTTTAAGGCGCGGCACGTCGCAGCTCTCTACACACCTCGGAGACCTGAGAGGTGTAAACATATCTGATTTTACAGGAAGTACAGGACCTGCAGCTTCCCAAACTAAGAAATGACATACCAGTGGCTGCCTGGAGAGTTCCCATTTTCTCTCCATACATTAAAGCATCGATCTTCAGTCATTTGGCCCCGTTTCTCTGACAGACATTGATTGTAGAGCAGGGGTTATGAAGGACTTGCCTACCCTGTCTTGGCAGAGCTAGGCTGTCGACTTAACTGCTTCCAGGTTTTGTCCTTTTTGGACAGCATTCTGACTACACTAGGGGCAAGGAGCTTTTCCTACCAAGAGATAGGCTTGCGACTAATTCAATCATCTCCCACTGGAGATACTTCAATGCTCATCTTCTACTTGGAGGAGAATAGGGGGTGCTGTCAGGAGTTGATATGTCTTGATATAAAAAAATATAAAGTTACGAAAACATCTTTGAATGCCATATTCTGCAGATCTCTTGAGGTTTTTGAAGAGGCCCTATCTATCTCTTATATTAGGGTAAGCAGATTTAGGGTAAGCAGATGTTTCTTGTCTCTTAGCAGCTTTATTTCTCATTAGCTTAAAAAGTAATTATAATAGGCTGTCATAGTACCTAACTGAATGACCGGCTTGCATAACCATTAGTTTGCATTTCTTAATTATCCTAAACAGTTTATGACAATTAGTAGTAAAAGGCCGAAACATCACATTTCATTTTTTTCTCTTTTCCTCCTAAACCTTCCATCCTATTTCTCTGGGGTGGGGTGTCCTTATATAACTGTCCCTCATCTCAGTTGAGAGGTCATATGAGGGCCAAGAGCCTCTTCATTCATTGGGGATCTACGAAGTAGTACCATTAGTGAAAAGTGTCTCGTTGCCCAGGAGAGAGAACTACTAAACAAACAAACCAATAAGCATACAATAGAAAAAAAGACTAAAAAATAGAAAAAATATAACTAATATATAAAAAATAAATAAAGAATAAAAATTAAAAATAAGAAGTCTATGTCCAAGTTCCCTTTGGTGTGTTAGTTGTAGTATCAACACCTTCTACTATATAGCTAAAATCCTACTATAAGTGAATAGATGCCATATGTGTCCTTCTGAGTCTGGGTTAGTTCACTCAGGATGAGCTTTTCTAGTTCCGTCCATATGACTGAAAATTGCATAATTTCATTGTTACTGATAGCTGAATAATATTCCATTGTATAGATGTACAACAGTTTTTTGACCCATTCTTCGGTTGAGGGACATCTGGGTTGTTTCCAGGTTCTAGCTATTACACATAAGGCTGCTATAAACATAGATGAGGAAACTTCCCTATGATTCCATGAAGAGGCATTTGGGTGTATACCCAAAAGTGGTATGGCTGGGTCCTGAGGCAGAACTATTCCAAGTTTTTTAAGATACTGCCAGACTGACCTCCATAGTGGTTGCACAAGTCTGCATTCACACCAGCAATGGAGTAGGGTACCCCTTTCTCCACACCCTCGCCAACATGTGCTGTCATTTGAGTTTTTGATCTTAGCCATTCTGACAGGTGTGAGATGGAATCTCAGAGTTGTCTTGAGTTGCATTTCTCTAATGATTAAGGATGTTGAGCATTTCTTCAAGTGTCTCTCAGCCATTAGGGATTCCTCCTTTGTGAATTCTCTATTTAGCTCTGTCCCCCATTTTTTGATTGGATTATTTGGTTTCTTGGCATTTAATTTCTTGAGTTCTTTGTAGATTTTGGATATTAGCCCTCTTTTAGATGTGGGGTTGGTGAAGATTTTCTCCCAGCCTGTAGGCTGCCGTTTTGTTCGAATGACAGTTTCCTTTGCCTTACAGAAGCTTTTCAGTTTCATGAGGTCCCATTTATTGATTGTTGGTCTCAGGTACTGAGCTGTTGGTGTTCTGTTCAGGAAGTTGTCACCTGTGCCAATGAGTTCGAGGGTTTCTCCCACTTTTTCTTCTAGTAGATTTAGTGTGACCTGCCTTATGTTAAGGTCTTTGATCCACTTGTACTTAAGTTTTGTACAAGGTGATAAATATGGGTCTAACTTCATTCTTTTACAAATGGACATACAGTTGGACCAACACCATTTCTTGAAGATGCTGTCCTTCTTCCATTGTGCCGTTTTGGCTTCTTTGTCAAAAATTAGGTGGCCATAAGTGTGTGGGTCTATTTCTGGATCTTCAATTCGACTCCATTGATCTACTGGTCTGTTTCTATACCAACACCATGCTTTTTTTACAACTATTGCTCTGTAGTACAGCTTGAAAACTGGGATGGTAATACCTCCAGATGTTTTTTTATTGTACAGGATTGATTTAGCTATTCTGGGCTTTTTGTTGTTCCATATGAAATTGAGGCTATCTCTTTCCAAGTCTATAAAAAATTGTGTTGGTATTTTGATAGGAATTGCATTGAATCTATATATTGCTTTTGGTAGGATGGCCATTTTTTATTATGTTGATCCTACCTATCCATGAGCATGGAAGATCTTTCCATCTTCTAAAGGCCTCTTCCATTTCTTTCTTCAAGGGCTTGAAGTTCTTGTTGTACAGGTCCTTTACTTGCTTGGTTAGAGTTACCCCCAGGTATTTTATGTTGTTTGTGGCTATTGTGAAGGGGGTTGTTTCCCTTATTTCTTCCTCAGACCATTTGTTTGTTGTATAAAGAAGGACGTCTCTTTTTTTTTAAATAATTTTGTATCCAGCCACTTTGCTGAAGGTGTTTATCAGCTGTAAGAGTTCTCTGGTGGAATTTTTGGGGTCGCTTATGTATACTATCATATCATCTGCAAAGAGGAATAATTTGACTTCTTCGTTTCCGATGTTTATCCCTTTGATGTCCTTTAGTTGTCTTATTTCTCTAGCAAGAACTTCAAGTACTATATTGAAGAGATATGGTGAAAGTGGACAATCTTGTCTTGTCCCTGAGTTTAGAGGAAATGCTTCAAGTTTCTCTCCATTTATTTTGATGTTGGCCACTGGCCTGCTGTATATTGCCTTTATTATTTCTAGGTACGGCCCTTATATGCCCGTTCTCTCCATAGCTTTTAGGATGAAGGGGTGTTGGATTTTGTCAAATGCTTTTTATGCATCTAGTGAGATTATCATGTGATTTTTTTCTTTCATCTTGTTTATATGGTTTATGACGTTGATAGACTTTCATATGTTGAACCATCCCTGCATCCCTGGGATGAAGCCTACTTGAGCATGGTGTATGATACTTTTGATGTGTTCTTGAATTCGGTTTGCTAGTATTTTATTAAGTATTTTTGAATCTATGTTCATAAGGGAGATTGGTCTGAAGTTGTCTTTCTTTGTTGGGTCTTTGTGTGGTTTAGGAATCAGGGTGATTGTGGCCTCATAGAATGAGTTTGGCAATGTTCTTTCAGATTCTATTTTGTGAAAGAGTTTGAAAAGTATTGGTGTTAGCTCCTCTTTGAAGGTCCGGTAGAATTCCGTGCTAAAGCCATCTGGCCCTGGGCTTTTTTTGGTTGGGAGATTTTTAATGACTGCTTCTATTTCCTTAGTGGTTATAGGGCTGTTTAATCTGATTATCTGATCTTGATTTAGCTTTGGTAGGTGGAATCTATCAAGAAAATTGTCCATTTCACTTAAGTTTTCAAATTTGGTGGAGTATAGATTTTTAAAGTAGGATCCAAATATTATCTGGATTTCCTCAATGTCTGTTGTTATTTCACCCTTTTCATTTCTGATTTTGTTGATTTGTGTTTTCTCCCTCTGTCTTTTAGTTAATTTCGCTAAGGTTTTGTCTATTTTGTTGATTTTCTCAAAGAACCAACTCTTGGTTTCATTGATTCTTTGTATAGTTCTTTTTGTTTCTAAGTTGTTGATTTCAGACCTAAGTATGATGGTCTCCTGCCTTCTGCTCCTCTTGGGAGTGTTTGCTTTTTTTTTTTCCAATTCATCCAGTTTAGCTGTTAATTCGCTAATATGAGCTGTCACAATTTTCTTTTTGAAGGCACTTAGTGCTATGAACTTTCCTCGTAGCACCACTTTCATTGTGTCCCATAGGTTTGGGTATGTTGTGTCTTTATTTTTGTTGGATTTTAAGAAGTCTTTGATTTCCTTTATTTCTTCCCTGACCCAGTGGTCCTCTAGTAAAGAGTTGTTCAATTTCCATGTGAGTGTAGACTTTCTGTTGATTCTTTTGCTATTGAAGTACAGCTTTATTCCATGGTGGTCTGATAAGATACAAGGAGTTTTTTCAATTTTCTTGTATCTGTTGAGGCTATCTTTGTGTCCAACTATATGGTCGATTTTGGAGAAGGTGTATTCTCTTGTGTTTGGGTGAAACCTTCTGTAGATATCTGTTAGGTCCATTTGGTTCATGATCTCTGTTAGGCTCATTATTTCCCTGTTTGGCTTCTGTCTTGATGATCTGTCCATAGTTGTGAGGGGTGTGTTAAAGTCTCCCACTGTTAAAGTGTTTGGATCGATCTGCGCTTTAACTTTTAGAAGTGTTTCTTTTATAAATGTAGGTTCCTTTGTATTTGGGGCATAGATGTTCAAAATTGAGATGACCTCTTGGTGGATATTTCCTTTAATGAGTATGTAATGCCCTTCTCTGTCTTTTTTTATTAACTTCAATTAGAAGTCTATTTTGTTTGATATTAGGGTGGCTACTCCAGCTTGTTTCCTGGGTCCATTTGCTTGAAAGACCTTTTCCCAGACCTTTACTCTGAGGTAGTGTTTATCTTCAATAGTGAGGTGTGTTTCTTGTATACAGCAAAAAGATGAGTCTTGTTTACGGATCCAGTCTGTAAGTCTGTGTCTTTTTATTGGCGAGTTGAGTCCATTGATGTTGATGGATATTAGTGACCAGGG
This sequence comes from Lophiomys imhausi, assembly GCA_907164525.1. Taxonomy (NCBI): domain Eukaryota; kingdom Metazoa; phylum Chordata; class Mammalia; order Rodentia; family Muridae; genus Lophiomys; species Lophiomys imhausi. The sequence goes on along the minus strand of CAJQZJ010034276.1, from coordinate 1,332,686 downwards.
GTTGTTATTTCCCATTATTTTGGTTTAGCTGGCTGTGTTGTGTTTCTCTTTTATTTAGTTGCTGTGGAGGTTTCTATTTCCTCTGTTTTCTTGGGTGCAGTTATCTTCTCTGGGTTGGAATTTTCCTTTTAGGATCTTCTGTAGGGCTGGGTTTGTGAGGAGATATTGTTTGAATTTGATTTTGTCATGGAATATCTTGTTTTCTCCTTCTATGTTGATAGAGAGTTTTGCTGGATATAGTAGTCTGGCTGGGCACCTATGTTCTCTCAGGGCTTGTAGGACATCTGTCCAGGCCCTTCTAGCTTTTAAGGTTTCTTAGGAGAAGTCAGGTGTGATTCTGATGGGTCTGTCATTGTATGTGACTTGGCCTTTTTCTCTTACAGCTTTTAATATCCTTTCTTTGTTCTCTACATTTGGAGTTTCTATTATTATGTGGCGAGAGGAGTTTCTTTTCTGATCTTATCTGTTTGGTGTTCTGTAAGCCTCTTGGATTTTTACTGGCATCTCTTTCTTTAGGTTTGGAAAGTTTTCTTCTATGATTTTGTTGAAGATATTTCCTGGACCATGGAGTCGGAGTCTTCTCTTTCCTCTATGCCTATAATTCTTAGGTTCCATCTTTTCATTGAGTCCTTGATTTCTTGGATGTTGTGGGTGAGAGATTTTTTAGCTTTCTCATTTTCTTTGGATATTGTACTGATTTCTTCCATCGAATCTTCCATGCCTGAGATCCTGTCTTCCATCTCTTGCATCCTATTTTTGATACTCACATCCGTAGTTCCTGTTCTCTTCTCCTGATTCTCCATTTCCTCTTTTAACTCTGACTGTGTTTTCTTTATTGTTTCCATTTCTATTTTCATGTCTTGAATGGTAGTGTTCGTTTTGTACATTTCCTTCTCCAATTTGCTTCTTTTTGTCTGGAGATCTTTCATTGCTTTATATCCTTTTTCTGTTCAAGCTGGGTCACCTTGGCTTGGAGCTCTTTAATGATGTTATCCGTTGTTTTGACTTGTAAGATTGTGGCTTCTTTGAATTCCTTCATAGTTTTAAGTTCTTCTTGAAGGGACTTTATCACTTTCCATACTGTAGAATTGTCATCGTTTTCATGTGTTTCAGTTGTGGTGAGGTGGTTCGGGCTGGACGGAGTAGCGTTGTTTTCTTTTTTTGGAGACTTTTTGCTCTGTTTTTTTTTTTTTTTTTTTTTTTTTTTTTTTTTTTTTGTCTGGGGCCTCTGGCCATGTGGAATTTGCTGTCTTCTGGACTTGGGTCCAAAGGGGGCACTGTGGTGTAGGATTCAAATTGCCTTACTCCACCCCTATAAGGTGAGTCATTCAGTCCCGCCTCCCAGGTGGGGTCCTAATTAATTCAGGTGGCAGAGCTGTTTACAAGTAAGCTCTGATTCCCCACCAGAAGGGCCTGTACTAGTACATAAGACCAATATATGACCGTTTCATATATCTCGCAGTTTTCCCGGGGTTGGTTCCTGTAGCGGGTAAGTCTGCATTTCAGCTGCAGTAGCCTTACTGCTCCCACAGCTTGGAAACTGGCCAGTGATGTCACAGACTGCGACCTGTGATCTGATGACACTTTGCAGGGGATCTCCCACTCACTTCCAAGGGTTGACCTTTCGCTAGATGATTGGATCGTCTGTGTGAGACCTGGGAGTGCCCAGCAGGGTGGGGATTATCTCTGCATGGTTTCTGAATCTGCCAGCTGGGTATTAGGTTGGAATTTACCGGGGATTTCTCCTTTTGGGGGAGAGGCTTCCTAGCGTGTCCGAGATTTGGAAGGGGCATCCAGCCCAGGCATCTTCCATGGTCCCTGTGTAACTGGGTGAGATTTAGAAGGGGTCATGCCCTTTTTACAGCGTCCTGGAACACTTGCCACCTTGTGATTGTTGTCCCCAAAATCAAAATACGTCCGCGCCGGCCGCCGCCATCTTGAATCCCCCACATTTTCAGTTTTAAAGTCTCTGAATTTGGTTCCTCCCCTTGTGGTCTTAAGACCAATTAACACATGGAAGTTTCCCAGGCCACTCTCAGATTCAGATACTTATGGCCTGCAAAGGCCCAAAGTCCTGGAGCTCCACATCTGAGCACTCCTGAATCTCAGGGAGAATCCTTCTCCTCTCCAGAACAACAACAAAAAATGGTATAATATATACATTACTGATTAAAGGGAACATAGTGAGGAAATACTGAACCAAAAAAAAAAAAAAGAATGAAAACAACCAGGAAAAACTCCAAATTCTGCATCACAGCCATCTTCAGATTTACAACTCCTTTCACCTTTGCTGACAAGAACACACTTCTTTCCTTGAGCTGGTTCTATTACTTGTTATCAGCTTTCCTCAGAAGGTGTACCACAATCTGGCATCTCTATCCTCTTAGTGTTGGTACATCATATTTTACCTTCACATCTTCACACAATGGCCTCTCCATGCAGGGATAACCAAGACATACACCTGGCCTCAGTGACTTTCTTTGGTTCTGTAGTGAGACTTCAGAATTGCTTTATTGTACCTTGACTCTAAAACCAGAATGACATGACTACACCTACAAAGTTTTTCTGCTTGCTAAAGATAAAACACAATGCTCTAGAACATTTTCACTAGCTTTCTATTTTGATCATTTCCTTTATTGCCTGATTTAGGTTGTCCTGTAACTTGCTCTGTAGACAAGGATAGATTTGAACTCAGAGACCTGCCATCCTCTGTGTTCTGACTACTAGGATTAAGGGCTGCAACATCCTGCCAGGCCCTATGTTTTTTTTTTTTTTTTTTAATTTCCTTTCAGAAGTTGGAACCTTAGCTGGTTAGGGTTTTACTGTGAGGTCACCATCCCCTTTATTACACATAGCATCTGGCTTTTCTTTAATCTATTTATTCTTCCTGGTACCTCTTTTCTCCATAAACTGACATTTTGTGTTTCTCTTTGCTCAGCTTGTTTCTTTTTTATTAAGGACCTATATAAGACTGGCCACTAAAAACCACACAACTTGTTCAATACTAGTCTGTTTTGGAATCTCATCTCCTCTGTAAATGCAATTAATCAAATATAACATTAGGCAGTTTAACATCAGATAGACTTTTTGGAAAAGTGAAAAAACTAACCACATTCATCACCAAAATATCACAAGAATGATTTCTAGGCTATGTACTAATATACTTTCCCTCTGAAACCTCCTGAGCTGGGGACCCATAGTTCAAGTCACCACTGTCTTCCATGCTCCTACTAGGACTACTCCTTAAGTCCCACATAAAATGATCAATTGTTTTTTAGTCCAGAATTCCAAAGTTTTCCATATTCCCTTAAACATGGCCCAGCCTACTATCATATCAATACCCCAATCCTTGGTACCAACATCTGTCATAGTATTTTATTAATGTGAAGAGACACTATGGGCATGGCAACATTTATAAAGAAAAATATTTCATTGAAACAGGCTTACAGGTTTAGAGGTTAAGTCCATTATAATGCTGGGAAGCATGGTAGCACACATGGTGCTGGAGAAGTTCCTAAGAGTTCCACATCTGGATTGGTAGGTACAAGTAGAGAGAGTGATATTGGCCTAGTCTAAACTTTTGAAATCTTAAAGCCCATCTTAATGACACATTTTCTCTAACAATGCCACACCTACTACAACAAGATCTTACCTTCAATAATGACACTCTCTATGAATCTATTGGGGCCATTTTTATTCAACCCACTATATTGAGAAAACTGAGACTAAGAAAAATGACTGCATAATAAAGACAATGAATAGCTTTACAATAATTCAGTGAATAAAGATCTATTGTTTATCTGCCTTACTTACATATGGAATGTATATCACGTCTGCATTCAACAGCTCATTAAATGAAGTTCACATCTAAAAATCTCTCATGACATTTGAAAATCATTTCTACATGTGTGGAATTCATCATCATGTCAGAATAAAACCTAAAAACTTATGTTGATCTTCTGTTAATTTTCCCCTTCGTATTATTATTGTTCACACAAAATAGACTGTGTGTTTCAAAAAAAAAAAAAACCCTATGAGGAATTTTGATTCACAAGTGCAATGATTCCTCTGTTTTCTTTTATATAAATTCTGCTTATTATTTGAGGGTTTAATTATAATAGAAAATTAATAAATAATTTCTGTGCAATGAATACCTTCAGAAGGAATATTTGTACAAAACAACTATTGGGTGTCACACTAACAGCCATTCAAAATTTGTTTTATGCTCTCAGTCATCAGAGATCTGTCTCCCTATACTCACATGCCATTATTTTTTATGTCCACAGACATTGTGTTTAATCTTGCAGTATAATATACAAATCAAGATGATGGTGGTCATGATAAAAACAGAGCAAAAGAAAAGTTTTCAGGAAAGAAAAGAAAGTTCAGAAGTAGACCATTAAAATATTTTTAATACGTTTTACTCATTTCTTTCCATCTCTACATATATACTGCCAAAGAGATAGAGAAATAAAGTATTTACTTGTTACAATGCTGATGTGCTTTCATCTCTCTTCCTTCACTCCAATATAAATACTTAATGAATCTCAAGCAGGTAGATTTTCATTAAATGTTCTAATCATTTATGACATAACATTTCAATATTTTTTTAAATACTTTATTTTTTTTCTTCAAGTTACATCTCAGTCACAAACCCCTCCTTATTCCCCCTTCCTATCCCGGCCTTCCACCCTCTTCCCCCCAGAAATTTTTGATGCAAAATTAGTAGTTTATTTGGCTAAAGTGGTATTGACCATTGTATATTGTGCAAAAATAAGATTGTATTGGATTACATCGGTGTTGATCTTTGTATATTGATACAAAATTAAGATTATAGATGGCCACAATGGTATTGACCCTTGTATATGGACGTAATATTAAGATTGTATTGGGCAACATTTCAATATTTTAAAGCATAGATTCAATTAATGACAAGACAAGTTTATTTGGTATTCTATGTCATGTCGGAATACAAATATAGGAATACAAATTATTATGTTTAAGAGTTATTTCTGTCTTTAAAAAATGAAATTGGTCCATTGTCATCAGAGAGCATCATACAGCGACTGATGGGAGCAGATATAGTAATCCAAAGTCAAACACTAGGCAACGCCAGGGGAAAGCTGCAGAAGAGGGAGAGAAATGATTCCAGGAGCTAGAGGGATCAATGGCAACGTGAACATGACCCACAGAATCAATAAAGCAGGGTTGATAGGGGTCCACTCAGAGTGAAGTGACAATCTAGACCTTGTGTGGGTCTGAGCGAGGTCCTCTGAGCACATAAGTTGTGGTTGTAGCATGGTATTCTTGTGGGACTCCTGACAGTAGGAGTGGTGATGTCTTTGACTTTCGTGCCTGCACCAGGGGCACTTTTACTCCTTTTGGGTCACATTGTCCAGCCTTGATAAGAGGATTTGCCCCTAGTAATTTGTCTTTGTACTTTGCTATGCCATTTGGTTGATGTCCCTGGGAGGCCTGCACGTTTTTGGTTTTTGTGTTGGTATTGGTTTGGTTTCATTCTTCCTTTTTTTTTTCTTTTTTCTTTTTTTTAACTTTCTTTCTTTTCTTTTTCTGTTTTTCTTTTCCTTTGTTGAGAAATGGAGGAGTTGATCTGAGGGAGAGCAGAGATGGAGAGGGAGAACTGGGAGAAGTGAAGGTAAAACAATTTTTAAAACAATCCAAAAAGTAAAATTAATTTATTTCTCTCCCTAACTGTCACCTCCCATATAGCCTGTCGTTTAGTTTCCTGACCTGTATTAGTATTGCAAAGGGAATATGTATTAGTTAAAAATATCAATTGTACTCTAAGAGTCACTAAAATGCATTGGTGTCACAATAAAACAGGATATCAAAGAACTTCTCCCAGGTAGAATTTGACTAAAAAAAAAAAAAAAAAAGGTTAAGTTTCTCAACTGCTTCCTTTACAACATCCATTGGTATGAACCTTTGGGTTTCTGGCCTAACTATAACCAACCTGTTGTACGTATCCGAATATGTACCTTTATAAATGCTGTGTTGTGAATATGTTGTTAGCAAAGTGCCATGCCATGCTCTCTTTTTCCTGAACAGGACTGAAAATATATATATGAGGGAACAATGAGGAATGTATGCAGAAATCTTTCATACAAGATTTACAAGAGAATAAGTCACTCACTGACTTCAACTGACACCAACTGTTTCATACAACAAACACTACTGTAAATATATAAAATCAAATCTTTCAACATTTGTTTTCAACATAAAATATTTTTAGCATTTTAATAAGGTAAAACATTACCTTTATCAAAATGACCACTCTCAATGTTAATCATACCAATCCATGATAAAGGGATATCTTTCCATATTCAAGTATATTTCCAATTCAATTATTCAATGTCTTAGTTTTCTTTGTACATGTCTTTCACTTTCTTGGTTATATTTATTATAACTTATATAGTTTATGTGAATACTATGAATTATATTATTTTCCTCATTTCTTTCTTTATATGTTTGTTTTTGTACAGAAAGGTTACTGATTTTTGTGTATTAATTTTATATCCTGCTACGTTTATTGAATATATTCATCAGGTATAGAAGTTTTAGGAGTATTTTATGTATAGAATCACATCATCTACAAATCAGAGATGGGGGATAGGCTGATCTTATATCATGAAGAAATTAAAACATGGAACGGAGATTGAATGGGTGGGAGATGAGAGACATACTTGGAAAGGGAATATGAGAAAATGAGCAATAATTAACATTGGAAGATATTTTTAAAAATCATAATGAAACTTACTACTAGGAAACTTATTAAACTTATTACTAGGAAGGATGCTTCCTACAATACACACACACACACACACACACACACACACACACACACACATAGAGTTTAATGTACTTACTTTATAACAAGACAACAGAGTCCCTACTAGGCAGTACAAATTAACAATTTAGAAGCCCACCCAGTGTGTGGGAAAGCTGTTTCAAATGTCATGAAAATTCCTTACATGTGAACTCTTTTTGATAAGGTGCTGAACTAAGACATTCTTGAGTCTGAGACTTGAATCTACATAAAAATCTCAACGCATTATGATATATCCTTAATTCTAGTACTGGTGACTGGGAGATCTGAAGATCTGTTATGTTCCCTCACCCGAGAGTCCAACTTAACTATGACCTTTGTTGCTCACCCCTTCCTTGGCGGTCAGTTATTGGTCCATGACGGGAAAGGGAGCCAAAGCAGTGAGCAGATTTCAGTCTTCCATGAGTATGATGGAAAAAATTTTCTAGTAGTTCTCTTCAGGGAGACAGATCATTTCATTGTGCCAGGAGTAAGGTGTATAAAGGTTCTTAGGGTTATGGGTAGGAAAGGCTGATTCATTATAATACAGTACCTAATTATCATTAGGGCATGTAGCACTTGCAGGAAGCTCTGTGGAGGGTCATTCTCCAAATAAGGTCAGGCACCTGTCCTTAGAGACACTGTCCAAATAAGGTCAGACAGAGAAGAGGAAGTCTGAAAGTGGAAGGGAGTCCTCCATTTTTCCTTGAACTCAGAGAGCTATCCACACATAGTGGACTGCTACTTTAATTGCAGGCTCTACCAACAGACCCCGATGAATTAAAATAGATAAGAGGGATGACATCTACATTGACTCCTGATCTCCACACATTTAGGCACACATGTACATTGCATGCAAGCACACAAAACCATGTCAGCTGTTATGCATATCTGAAAGATTATATTACTATCTTTATATATAATTTTGAAGAACAAAATTTAATTGTTTCACTGTCAGAAAATATCCTACTATAGCTTTTTTATTAAAAGAATTTCTTTGTAATAATACATCAGTATAGTTGACAACATAAATAATACACATACAATATCTCAAAAACATGAAATAAAAAAAAGTCTGTTTGAACAGCAATAGCTCAGGCCCTAAGACCAATAATCAATAAATGGGACCTCATGAAACTGAAAACCTTCTGTAAGGCAAAGGATACTGTCATTGAAACAAAACGGCAGCCTACAGATAGGGAAAAAGATCTTCACCAACTCTACATCTGACAAAGGGCTAATATCCAAACTCTATATAGAACTCTAGAAATTAAACATCACCAAACCAAGTAACCCAATCAAAAAATGGGGAACAGATCTAAACAGAGAATTCACAAAAGAGGAATCTAGAATGGTCGAGAGACACTTGAAGAAATGCTCAACATCTTTAATAGTCAGAGAAATGCAACTCAAGATAACTTTGAGATTCCATCTCACATGTGTCAGAATGGCTAAGATAAAAAGCTCAAATGACAGCACATGCTAGGGAGGGTGCAGAGAAAGGGGAACACTCCCACTTTGCTGGTGGGAGTGCAAACTTGTACAACCACTATGGAAATCAGTCTGGCGATACCTTAGAAAACTTGGAATAGCTCTACCTTAAGACACAGCCATACCACTCCTGGGCATATAACCAAAAGATTCCTCACCAATCCACAAGGACATATCCTCAAGTATGTTCATAGCAACTTTATTTGTAATAGCTAGAAACTGGAAATAACCCTTCAACTGAAGAATGGATTAAAACAAACAAACAAAAAACGTGTGGTACATTTACACAATGGAATACTACTCAGCTATCAGAAACAAGGAAATCATGCAATTTGCAGCCAAATGGATGGAACTAGAAAAGTTCATCAGTGAGCTAACTCCGACATAGAAAGATACACATGGAATATATTCCCTTTTAACTAGATTTTAGGCATTATAGTATAAGATAACCATCCTACAATCAATAGATCCAAAAGAGCAGGAAAAGGGACTTGTTTACCTGTCAGTGGGACAGCCCACCCTTAGAGGAACTGCCATGTATGCCTCCTGTGCAAGAGGAAGCTCTTATATGTCATCTGACAAATGAACTGAGGGGTCTGATACATGGAGACACCCCACATGGGAGGCATGGGAGGGGTAGGAGAGGGATTAGATGGTGGAAGGGAGGGACTGGGAGGGGATGGAGGGAGGGGTAGCAATGGAGATGTAATGAAGTAATAAATATTTTTTAAATGTCTGTTTAATAATTATGAAAATTAATAACTTTGTAACACTTAAAGGAAGTCACTGAGCAAAAATTATTTGCAGAATTTATATATGCAATATTATCTATTTTTATTAATCTCAGAAAATATTATATCATATATTCATTAAAATGTTAGTTGTAAGCAAACTAATTGAGAAATCAAAATAGTTTTTAAAGTAGTTTTCATAATAGCTAATTTTCTTTTAGCAAACTTTTGGTTGAGTTAAAATGATACCTAGTATTTCCTCTCATAGAGAGGATCATAGAGACAATGTCAATTTCTGAAAAGTCTTGGCATCACATTGACTATAAAGCTAGTTCTCCTCATTATGAATAAAATTTGATTAATCCAAATATTTTAAATATTTATTCTATAATTATTATAATTAAGTTTAGCTTTTTCCTTTATTATAAAATTATGGCTACAATATTTATACCTGAGTACCATTTTTAGAAGCGTTATTGCATGCAGCACCTGATTTAATTTTACTGGAATTTATGACATTGATATTGAGTCATTTCTTCTAATCCACTGTGTACCATATTAAAATGTTACTTTAATGACAATAAACGACAAGACTACAATGTCAAACTTTTAGGTTAATTAACTCAGATTATAAAAGTTTGTTTCTTAACATTTTCAAATGTTTCAACAGAAAATATCAATAAATATTTACGGAATTAGAGCAGAAGTGTCGCGTCCCCCTTGACCAGCAAGGATGACGCAACTCGCAAAAGCTCTTCTCCAGCAGTTTATTCAGGTCCCTTGAAAACAGTCTTCCGAATGCCCGGGTAGACCCAACCCACAGGCTAAATACTAAATGAACAGCCAATCAAGTAAAGCCACGTGGTGCTATCTTAGAGGCCTACGTATGCAGAAGCAAGCCAGATCAGCGGTCTTGGCCAAATATGGACTTGTTTATCATCGAGAACGCTCACCGTTGGGCTGGTGGAAGGCGGAAACCGGCGCCATCTTTAGGGCGTGGCACATCGCAGCTCTCTACACAGAAGGACTTAACTCAGATAATTGTTTACTTACAAGTTGTTCTGAAGATTGCTAGACTCAGACAACTGGTTTCTTATAATAGAAGCTGTTCAGCTATTGGGAAGTCCCTAGCACCTGCAGGGCCTGGGACCTTGAACTTAGTTTCTCCATATATTTAAATGGAGTCTGAAAATGAAATGGTGTACTTAACATAATTTTCTTTTGCTTGTTCTCAATATATGTCACCCTAGTCTTAGTAAGTTCATATTTATGTTGGTCCTGATGTGTTTAGAAAACCGTGGTCTCTCAGTGTCCAGCAAGTATGCTGACTCTTGAAATCTTTCCTCTTCCTATTTCACTAGGTGCCACTCTGCAAACTGTATGGCTCTGGGTTTCTGGACTTGTTCTTACCTACTATAGGAGGAAGCTTCTCTGATAATGGCTAAGACACTGATCTAGGTGCATACCAGAATGGCACCAGGGTCATTTTACTGGTGCATTTCTTTAGCAGATCAGTAGTGTTTTACTTCCCCTAAAGTGCCATCCTATCAGGTTTCAAGTCATTGGCCACCCTAGAAGTATTGGGTAAGTTCTATATCATACAGCATGCCTAAAATAAAACTGATATTGGTTGGTAAGTCCCATTAAACTTGAGCAAGTATTGCACTAGCATGTCTTGCAGACAGATCATCACTGCAGATCAAATGGTTTGTAGCTGCATTGATGTTTACTCTGGTAGAATGCAGAATATCTTTCAGTACCATGAATATTAGTAGTGATGAAGGCACAGTGTAGGAACTAGCTTGATTTTGGAATGTTCAATAAGTTCAATATGCCTTTGTCATCAATTTGTAGAGAACAACTGATTACCTTGGAAATAGACTGTGTTGGCCAGAATTCTCATGTGCTTTTTAGACCAAAAACCCAATTAGATGTAGCCGATTCCCAGAAATGGAGACCAAGAGACATCATTTAGTAATGAGAAATGTTAAGTAGGCGCTCTATCACCCCTGTTATCTCATGATTTCATTTAGATCACCTTCATATGACTTTCCTCCTCCATTGAATCTATTCCCCTATACTTGACATTTGTGGTTATAAAGCTTGCTTATGGAAGTCGTAACATACAATAATCACATATAAGCAAATACCTACTATACTTTTCTTTTTGGTTCTGCATTACCTCACTCAGGATGATTTTTTTCTAGTTCATACTTTTACTTGAATTTTTCATGATTTCATTCTTTGTAACAGCTATATAATATTCCATTGACTAAATGTATGATATTTTCTTTATCAGTTCATTCACTGATAGATATCTAGTCTGTTTTCAATTTCTGGCATTTATAAATAGTGCAGTAATGAACCTAGTTTGGAAAGTTTCTCTGTAGCAGGATGTAGAGTCCTTTGAGTTTATGCCCAAGAATACTATATCTGGCTCTTGAGGTAGATCTATTCCCAGTTTCTCAAGGAACTGTCATACTTTAACCGACATTTTGAATTGTTGTTAAAATAGAAGTCTGTGTATTTAAATAAACTTTGAGGGATTTTCTAAAATTAAGGCATCTGTTTCTATACTATTTCATATAACTTAAGTAAATATAAAATTATATTATGTAGACTATAGTTATTTTAACTCTATTTAGTGATTGAGTATACATCTAAAAAGGTTTTTATTGTATGTACTTAGCAACATAAAAATAATGAAATAATATAATCATGTGTTCCCTAATTCTTTGATGTTATAGTTAAAATTATCACATCTCGAAAAAAGTCCCTAGACAAGGATCCAAGATGGCGCCGACCATAGAGCAGTGCATCTGAGTAGTAGGTGAATGAGATTAGTCATTGTGGAGTGAATGTGAGGTCCCCTAGCCTACAGTGAAACACAGCCGGTGTCTGAATGCCCACAGCGAACATTGAGACTGGTCACCAGGTAAAAGAGCCCACGCAGTTCCAGGGAACACAACCCTGAGATCAGTCAGCTCCGTCACCGGTCTGGAGAGGAGCTCTGGCTAGAGATCTAGCCCAGGAGCGGATCCAGCCCACGGCTCCAGCCACAGACCAGCGGCCCCGCCTTTCTGCCTGATATCCAGCTTGCACTCGAGCCACACCACAAGAGCAAAGGTAAGTGAGATTATTTTTTTCCGGAGTTTCCAACATGGTGGCACAGTGTGCACTGTAGCAGGGAGGCAGAGACCTAACCCAGTCACAGCAAAGCAATTAGGAGCCAAGACTGCCTGCAAACAGAGCCCGGGACAGTATGTTCTCCACAAATACTGGGGCGGGTGGGTCACTCACCCTAGCACCCAAGCATCTGAGGCAGTCAGCAACAGGCCCACTGAGGCCGGCATCTGTTGTGGGTGGAGCTCCCTGCCTGCACAGTCAGCCCAGCTGGGGAGCCAGAACGACTGGGTCAGTGAGAGGAGAACACAGACCCAACCACAGCTCTACCTGCCTTTCTGAGGAGACCTGTCAGCTCCCAGGTCCTCAGAGGCTAGCCCTCTCCCCACTCCAATCCCCTCTATATTGGTCCAATTGGGTCACAAGCAGTTGAGGAGAGCAGCAGCCACCCTCCTCTCCGAGAGCCAGTCAGTCTATTACAGGAATCTGCCTGCCATCTGGAGGTAAACACCAGGATCTCAGGATCAGCCAACCCCCAGGGCAGGGAGTTTTCCTGAGCACCAAGGTCAGGTAACAAAAGAAACAAACAGATAACACCTGGGTCCATCTGATGACAAAAGGTCAGCACAAGAACATGGTAAAAAAAAAAACAAAACAATAGGATGTCTCCAGATCCTAGCAGTAATGCTACAGACAACTCTGGACAGCTGAACCCAATTGAAGCAAAGGAAAATTACCTTAATCCTATGCTTATATTAATAATAGAAGGCCTAAGGGAGGAAATCAAATACCTCAGAGAGCAACAAAAAAGTACTGCAAAGGAGGTGATGGAAATGAATAAAGCACTTAAAGGAATGGAAGACCTGAAAAGGGAAGTTGAAGCAATGAAGAAAATCCAATCTGAGACATCCATAGAACTGGAAAACCTTAAGAAAAGAATCGGAACTACAGACACTAGCATCACCAACAGAATACAAGAGATGGAAGAAAGAATTTCAGGCTCAGAGGATAAAATTGAAGAAATGGATACATCTGTCAAAGAAAATGTCAAATCTAAAAAAGTCCTGACACAAAACCTTCAGGAAATCAAGGACACAATGAAAAGACGGAATCTCAGAATAATAGGAATAGAAGAAAGAGAAGAGTCCCACCTCCATGGACCAGAAAATATCTTCAACAAAATCATTGAAGAGAATTTCCCAAATCTAAAAAAACAGATGCCTATAACTGTACAAGAAGCCTACAGAACCCCAAATAGATTAGACCAGAAAAGAAAATCTTCCCGCCACATAATAATCAAAACACTAAATGTACAGAACAAAGAAAGAATTTTAAAAGCTGCTAGGGAAAAGGGTCAAGTAACATATAATGGCAAACCTATCAGAATCACACCTGACTTTTCTTCAGAGACTCTAAAAGCCAGAAGGGCCTGGACAGACATCTTGCAGACCCTAAAAAACCACAAATGCCAGGCCAGACTACTATTCCCTGCAAAATTGTCAATCAACATAGATGGAGAAAACAAGATATTCCATGACAAAGCTAAATTCAAACAATATCTATACACAAATCCAGCTCTACAGAAGATGTTAGAAGGAAAACTTCAACCCAAAGAGGTTAACTACACACAAGAAAGCACAGAAAGCAAATAGCATGCCTGCAGCAAAAACAAAAGGAAAGAAGCTCACTCACACACTATTTCTACCAACATCAAGATGGCAGGAAGTAACAATCACTGGTCATTAATATCTCTCAACATCAATGGACTCAATTCCCCAATAAAAAGGCACAGGCTAGCAGAATGGATGCGAAAACAGAATCCCACATTCTGCTGTTTACAAGAAACACACCTCAGCAAAAATGATAGACATTATCTCCAAGTAAAGGGCTGGAAAAAGATATACCAAGCAAATGGACCCAAGAAAAAAGCTGGAGTAGCAATTCTAGTATGCAACAAATTGGATTTTCAACCAACATTAATCAAAAGAGATGGGGAAGGACACTATATACTCATCAAAGGAAAAATCCACCAAGATGAAATTTCAATACTAAACATCTATGCCCCAAATGTAAGACCACCCACATTCATTAAAGAAACACTACTGAAGCTCAAATCCCACATTGAACCTCACACATTAATAGTGGGAGACTTCAACACACCACTCTCACCACTGGACAGATCAACAATGCAGAAACCAAACAGAGAAATAATGAACCTCACAGATGTCATGAATCAAATGGACCTAATTGATATCTACAGAACATTTCACCCAAAAACAAAAGAATACACTTTCTTCTCGGCACCTCACGGAACCTTCTCCAAAATCGACCATATAGTCGGTCACAAAGCAAGCCTCAACAGATACAGGAAAATTGAAATCACTCCTTGTAACTTATCAGACCATCATGGAATAAAGCTAGGCTTCAACAGTAACAAAAACAACAGAGTGCTTGCAAAAACATGGAAACTGAACAACTCTCTCCTCAATGACCTCTGGGTCAGGGAAGAAATAAAAAAAGAAATTAAAGTCTTCTTAGAACTCAATGAAAATGAAGGCACAACATACCCAAACTTATGGGACACATTGAAAGCAGGGCTAAGAGGAAAGTTTATAGCTCTAAGTGCCTTCAAAAAGAAACTGGAGAATTCCTATACTAGCCACCTAAAAGAACACCTGAAAGAATTAGAACAAAAAGAAGCAAACACTCCCAAGAGGAGCAGATGAGAGGAAATTATCAAACTCAGGGCTGAAATCAACAACTTAGAAACAAAAAGAACAATACAAAGAATCGACAAAACCAAGAGCTGGTTCTTTGAGAAAATCAACAAAATAGACAAGCCCTTAGCTAAACTTACTAAAAGGCAGAGGGAAAATATCTAAATCAACAAAATCAGAAATGAAAAGGGGGAAATAACAACAGACATTGAGGAAATCCAAAGAATCATTAGGTCCTACTTCAAAAAACTTGTACTCCACAAAATTGGAAAATCTAAATGAAATGGACAATTTTCTTGATAGATTCCACCTACCAAGGTTAAATCAAGAACAGGTAAACAAATTAAACAGTCCTATAACCCTTAAGGAAATAGAAGAAGTCATTAGACGTCTTCCAACCAAAAAAAGCCCAGGCCCAGATGGTTTCAGCACAGAATTCTACCAGACATTCAAAGAAGAGCTAACACCAATATTCTTCAAACTCTTCCACAACATAGAAACAGAAGGAATACTGCCAAACACATTCTATGAGGCCACAGTTACCCTGATACCTAAACCTCACAAAGACCCAACGGAGAAAGAAAATTTCAGACCAATTTCCCTTATGAACATGGATGCAAAGATACTTAATAAAATACTTGCAAACCGGATCCAAGATCACATCAAATGTATCATACACCATGATCAAGTAGGCTTCATCCCAGGGATGCAGGGGTGGTTCAACATTAGAAAATCCATCAATGTAATCCACCACATAAACAAGCTGAAAGAAAAGAACCACATGATCATCTCATTGGATGCTGAAAAAGCTTTTGACAAAATATAGCACCCTTTCATGACAAAAGTCTTAGAGAGATCAGGCATACAAGGACCATACTTAAAAATAATAAAAGCAATTTACAGCAAGCCAATAGCCAACATCAAACTAAATGGAGAGAAACTTAAAGCATTTCCTCTAAAATCAGGGACAAGGCAAGGCTGCCCACTCTCTCCATATCTCTTCAACATAGTACTTGAAGTTTTAGCTAGAGCAATAAGACAACTAAAAGAGATCAAGGGGATACAAATTGGAAAGGAAGAAGTCAAAGTATCCCTATTTGCAGATGATATGATAGTATACATCAGTGACCCCAAAAATTCCACCAGAGAACTTCTACAGCTGATAAACTCCTTCAGCAAGGTGGCTGGATACAAAATCAATTCAAAAAAATCAGTAGCCCTTCTTTACACAAAAGATAAATGGGCTGAGAAAGAAATAAGGGAATCAACACCCTTCACAATAGCCACAAATAATATAAAATACCTTGGGGTAACTCTAACCAAGCAAGTGAAAGACCTGTATGATAAGAACTTCAAGACCCTGAAGAAAGAAATTGAAGAAGATATCAGGAGATGGAAAGATCTCCCTTGTTCATGGATAGGTAGGATCAACATAATAAAAATGGCAATCTTACCAAAAGCAATATACAGATCCAATGCAATTCCTATCCAAATATCAACTCAATTTTTTACAGATCTGGAAAAAACATTCTCAACTTCATATGGAATAACAAAAGACCCAGAATAGCTAAATCAATCATTCACAATAATAGAACATCTGGAGGTATCACCATCCCAGATTTCAAGCTGTACTACAGGCCAATAGTAATAAAAAACAGCATGGTACTGGTATATAAACGGACCAGTTGACCAATGAAATTGAATTAAAGACCCAGAAATAAACCCACACACCTACGGTCACTTAATTTTTGACAAAGAAGCCAAAACATACAATGGAAAAAGGAAAACATCTTCAATAAATACTGCTGGTCTAACTGGATGTCAACATGTAGAAGAATGCAAATAGATCCATACTTATCACCCTGTACAAAACCTAAGTCTAAGTGGATCAAGGGCCTCAACATAAATCCAGACACACTAACATTAATAGAAGAGAACATGGGGAAAAGCCTTGAACTCATTGGCACTGGTAGCAACTTCCTGAATAGAACACCAATAGCTCAGGCACTAAAACAAAGAATCAATAAATGGGACCTTATAAAAATGAAAAGCTTCTGTAAGGCAAAGGACACTGTCCTTAGAACAAAATGGCAGCCTACAGACTGGGAAAGTATCTTCACCAATCCAACATATGACAGAGGGCTAATATCCAAAATATATAAAGAACTGAAGAAATTAAACACCAAAAAATCAAATAACCCCATCAATAAATGGGGTACAGAGCTAAACCAAGAATTCACAGAAGAGGAATCTCTAAAGGCTGAGAGGCATTTGAGGAAATGTTCAACATCTTTGGTCATCAGGGAAATGCAAGTTAAAACAACTCTGAGATTCCATCTCACACCTGTCAGAATGGCTAAGATCAAAAACTCAAATGATAGCACATGCTGGCGAGGATGTGGAGAAAGGGGAACACTCCCCCATTGCTGGTGGGACTGCAAACTTGTGCAACCACTTTGGAAATCAATCTGGAGATATCTTAGAAAATTGGGAATAAATCTACCTCAAGACCCAGCCATACCCCTCTTGGGCATATATCCAAAAGATCTGAAACGAAACCAAAAGGACATTGCCTCAACAATGTTCATAGCAGCTTTATTTGTAATAGCCAGAAACTGGAAACAACCCAGATGTCCAGCAACTGAAGAATGGATAAAAAAACTGTGGTACATATACACAATGGAATACTACACAGCTATCAGAAATGAGAAAATCATGCAATTCAAAACCAAATGGAAGGAACTAGAAAAGCTCTTCCTAAGTGAGCTGACACAGTCCCAGAAAGATAAACATGGTATGTATTCCCTTACAAATGGATATTAACCATACATCAGAGGATAACTATCCTACAACCCACACACCCAAATAGACAGGAACCTAGCATATCTATCCTAGGAAAAATTCTACCCACCAGTGAGTCATGGAATCTGCTGCAGGTTAGTGGAACCCCACACCCTAGATGGTGTGTCTTATCAAGCTCCAGTACGAGTGTAAGCTCTTGGGCCTCACATGACGCAAGATCTGAGAGAGTATGATATGTGAGGACCCACCTCATCTGAGGAGAAGGAGAGTACCAAGTAGAGGAACAAGGAGGGAGGGAGGGAGGAAGGGAGGGAGGGAGGGAAGGAGAGAGGGAGGGAAGGAGAGATGAAGGGAGGGGCCAAGAGGGGAGGAGGGAGGAAACTATGTTCTAGAAATAAATAATACTTTTTTAAGAAAAGAATTAATAAACTTAAAAATATAATAAAAATACAATATAAAATTTTCAAACTATAATTTACCTTACTGGCATGAAAAGAAAATGGCCTTAATTTCAGATTAGAATGTTAGACTGCAGGTGGCTACAGAGATTACACAAACTTGATAGCAGCTTAAAAGTTTTTTTTTTTTGTTTTTTGGTTTTTTTTGTAGAGGTATAGGCTATTTCCATGGTTTGGCATTAAAAAGCAGGTAACAGGTTTAAAACACTGTAAATAAATTAAAGGTGACAGCTGTTCAACCTGGTTTTACAAACCTCCAAGAGTTGAAAAAACTTAGAGCTAAGGTAAAATAATGCATGGTGTTTGCCCATGCCTTTACCTCCAGCAGAGACAGGAGGATCACTATAGAGTTAGTTGTCTTATAAATTCTAGAGTTACAAGAAACAGGGTGGTGATGGTGCACACCCTTAGTCACATCATTGGGGAAGAATACACCCTTAATCCCAACACACTAGAGACAGAAACAGGCAGATCTCAGAGCTCAAGGCCACCTGATACAAAACAAGCTCTAAACAGAGAAAAACTTTGATCCAGG
>CAJQZJ010034276.1:1278815-1299003 GCA_907164525.1 Lophiomys imhausi | reverse complement strand
ACCTTAAACTAAAAAAAAAAAAAAAAAAAAGAAGGGAAGAGGATGGTGGGGCTGAGGGGTAGGAGGGTGGAAGGGTGGGACTGGAGGGGGGAGTAGGGAGGGGATTGTGATTGAGATGTAACTTGAAGAAATAAAAAATAAATTATTAAAAAAAAATTATCACATCTCAATAATATTTTCCTTGTAATAATCAATAACATCAAATTAAAACTATCATAGTATAATGGCTCCAAAATTTTACTTATATGACAACATATTAATATAGACTTTTAAAAAATAAGGTAACACAAAGAAATATTTTTAAAATATAGAATTGTATTATCTACATTTAAACAACAATATAAATTTAACTTTGTATTAATGGATTAACCCATTTTTTGTAAATTTTACAAATCATTTTAGTTTAAAACAAATAAAATTTTTCTATAAATATATTACATTTTTGTTTTCATTTGTGTGCCCTATTGATGGCAATCAAAGTCTAATGGGAAAGCTTACAAGGAAGAACAGAGTAATAAGAGATAGCATTCAGGTTGGAGGACACAAAAACGAAATTAATCTAAATTTCAATTCCTAATTAAAAAATATTAAAAAGTATAAATTGCAAAATCAAAGATTGTGTTACTGTAAAGAATTAGCCAATGATTATGTTGAGAATAGATTGGAAATCTGCATGCCTTCAATTAGCAGATTACTAGTGAGGTCCTAGTTAATGCAAGGTACACAAATGGTTGAACAGCAACAGATAGAATTGTATCATGTCCTGAAATATATTAATAGAACTGTATTTATAAGGTAAATAAACAACCTTCATCATAGTCCGTCAGTTGATTAGAATTTGGGGGGAATTTCTGCTTGTTTCATTCCCATTTTTATTTATGGTTTAATAGAAACACAATTTCCCACATAAAAGAACAATTTCAATTTACAATGTTATTCAAAACCAAAGATGTTCTTGAATAAGTGTGTGCATCATCTATTTTATATTTCTTCTGCCTCATTGTCTTCAGAATGTCTTACCGATTTGGGCTGGTACCAGGAGTTAGTTTGTGTTTTTTTAAATAATCAAAACCATATTTACAGTTTAGGAAAAATATTATGACCTAAATACTTAGATGGTATCATTGATCAGGAAAATAGAACATTATTTAGAGAGAAACAGGGAATTTAAGCATAAGTAATATAAGCTGACAGGGTACACACTTTGAAATAGACCCTTGCAGGAGGACATCATTAGCCCAGGGTGCTGAATGAGTATCAGATGAGGGAAGTCTCACTCCGTATCATTCTATATGGGACCACCACTCAAGTGGCATCCAGTGTACGCATATGAGAACTCCTGAATTCATGATCATCAGGTGGTTATGCTCATCACCATATGCTACCTGTCTCAAATATCCTCACCCAAAGTCTCTAACCTAATTGTAGCATTGTCCCTTAGCATAGACTATGGTTGTTAACTTCAACTTTAAAGCTACAATAAGATTCTACTCTGGCTAAATATGTTTACGGGCCATTTTGGTCATGTTGTATATGGTATAGCATTTACTTTCTGATTTCCAGTATATGGAATAGCCCATATTCTTTTAAAAATGTATTGTATTTCTAGTTTTGTACATTTGTGTGTCCTTCTGTTGTTATATTCACCTTTAGGTGCAGGTGTACAAAAAGACCAGAAGATACCACTGAATCACCTGGAAACAGAGTTACAAACTGTAGTGAGACATATTTTACAGGAATTGGTTAAAATCTAATTGTAATATTTACAGAAAAATAGCAGATATTTATTCTATAATATTGCAACGTAACAGTAGTAAAAATGAAAATTGTGCAGGATCAATTAGTACCAAAAAAGTGGTGTTTGCTTTAACAAATAAGACAAGTCAATCACAAATTTAATTTAAAAATTAGTGTAGTTATATGGTTCTATATAAATCCAATTCTAAATGTATTATATAGCAGTCTGGGTGGGAAACTACATAATTTACTGCTGAAAATACAATTATCAAATATTATATAAATGTTCATTGAAATATATATTATCCTGTGCTCTATTTTCATCTCTTTCTTAAAGAAAAATATTTACTGCAGGAGTCTTTCTTATGTTTATTTATTTCTTCAGGTTCTATCTCCATCATAGTACCCTCTTTCCAACCCTCCCAGTCCTGCCCTCCCACCCTCTAACCCCTATCCCTTCCATCCCACTCCTCTGGAGTAGAGTGTCCCTACATAACAGTCCTCTGCCCCAGTTCAGCAGTCAAATGAGGGCCAAGAGCCTCCTCATACACTGGAGGCCTACAAGGCAGCACCACTAGGTACTGCCGGAATCTTTATGAGCTATGATATTTTCTATCTTGTAACTTTTTACTATTTTCCTCATTAGACAAATGTTTGAATCTTAACTACTGAATGAACTTTTAAAACGTTACTTAACATAACAAATAAGCAATTCCATTTTTTCTGACCTTGAAGAAATAAAAAAAGTGAATGTATGAAGGTTCTAACAAGTTTCATTATCTAACTATAAAAATGACAAACTATAAAAATGAAATTAAATGCATATTTTCCTCACAAAGTACAGCTTCTTTCTTTCAAATGGCTTCAAAGTACTTGCTCCTTGCCTCATAAAATGTGCATTTTCAACCTTGGAGCAAAGAAATCATTTTTTTCATCTTTGTGACAGATAAAGCCATTTTACTTTGCTACAAAATGTTATAGACTATGATAACTGGCAGTCATAAACATATACAGCACATGTCCTTGTAGTGTCCTACATACATTTAATCTGGTTAAGGATAACAAAAGTAAAGCTTCAATAAATTGTGCTCTTGTTTGCAGAAAAGATGACAATATGAAACTAAGCACATAGATTATAGTAATGTGTTATAGTTTGAAGCACAAAGATTGTAACTCATTTATCTTGTCCTAGTAAGAAGATCAAAGAGTCTTAAGAATCTATAGCCATGCAGTATTCTCTACCAACACACTATATTATAGAGATACATTAAAGCACTAGGTTGATAAAAGACAAAAGACTATTAATTTTTAAAATGTGACAAAATTATTTTAGCCTCAATATTTAAAACTAAAGACTATGACTTGGCTATTGTAGAGATGTGAACTATATTTTATTATAATTAAATCAAATCAACTATCCAATATTCGAAAAAAACAATATTGAGTAATTTTCAAATATTTTCCATCGAAGTAGGATTACAGCACTATTCCTTCCCTTCCTCTCTTCAGCTATTCCCAGATACCCTCTATTCTGTCTTTCTTTGAGTGTTGATATATATTTGCAATTAGAGATTGCATAGTATTTTACAGAAAAATGAAAATTAGACCTCAGGAAAGAAATTTTCAAGCCATCTTCAGCTCCAGTCATCCAGTTTTCTGTACTAACTGGGCAGTGTCTTCATCATTAGGAACTTACTTTTCACCTGTGTTAGACAACCAAGAGCAAAACCAAATGCATACGTCATTTTGGAAATCACCTTGACTACTCTTTTTTTTTCTTTTTTTTAAATAATTTATTTTTTATTTCTTCAAGTTACATCTCAATCACAATCCCCTCCCTACTCCCCCCTCCAGTCCCACCCTTCCACCCTCCTCCCCCTCAACCCCCATCCTTTTATCCTCTTCCCTTCTTTTTTTTTTTTTTAGTTTAAGGTATTCCTTTTCCCCCCAACAGCTCTCCCTTTCAGTCCTAAAAAATGTTTCTTTTTCTTATAACTATAAATACAGTACAAAACAACAGAAATAAATAGGCCACGATTATAAGAGTTATATGGCTTAGCATACATTCCCAATGTCCAGTCCATATGTATTTGGCACCTGACTTTAACATTCTACTATCTAACCATCTCCATGAGTTTAAAGTTCTATATCTAACTCAGCTTTCATACTAACTTGCCTCACAATTTTAAAAATATCTTCTTAGATCCAGAACACCCTCTTGATTCCTAAACAACACAAAATTTAACTATGAGACTCTAGCTATCTAATCTTCAACCACCTCAGAGACCTGAGAGGGATAAATATATCTGATGATATAGGAAGTGCAGGGCCTGCAGCTTCCAAAACTAAGAAAGGACATACCAGTGGCTGCCTGGACAGTTCCCATTTTCTCTCCATACATTATAGCATCAATCTTCAGCCATTTGGCCCCATTTCTCTGATAGACATTGATTGTAGAGCAGGAATTATGAAGGACTTACCTACCCTGTCTTGGCAGAGCTAGGCTGTCGACTTATCTGCTTCCAAGTTTTGTCCTCTTTGGACAGAAGTCTGTCTACAGTTTAAGCAAGGGGTTTTTCTTGACAAGAGAAAGGCTTACCACCAAAATCATATCCCACTGGAGATTCTTCAATGCTCATCTTCTACTTGGAGTAGAATAGGGGGTGCTGTCAGGAGCTGACATGTCTCGATATCAAAAAATCTTAAGTTAAGAAAACATGTTTGAATGCCATATTCTGCAGATCTCTTGAGGTTTTTGAAGATGCCCTATCTATCTCTTATATTTAGATAAGCAAATGTTGCTTGCCTCTTATCAACTCGATTTCTGAGTAGCTTAGAAAATAACTGTGATAGACTGTCATAGTAACTAACAAAATGACATGTTTTCATGACTGTTAGTTTCCATTTCTTAATTATCCTAATCAGTTTATGTTGGTTGGTAGCAAGAGGCCAAAACTTCACATTTCAATTTTTTTAATAAGTACTTTATTTTTTTTTAAAGTTACATCTCAGTCGCAAACCCTTCCCTATTCCCCCTTCTTGTCCCACCCTTCCACCCTCTTCCTCCCCCCAGCTTCTCTTTTCATTCCAACAAATGGTTCTTTCTCTTATAACAGTAAATTCTATACAAAACAGCAGAATTAAATATGCCACATTTATGAGAGTTAAATGGCCCGGTATACCTTCCCAATGTCCAGTTCATACATATTTGGCCCCTTACTTTAACCTTCTACCTTCTAACCATCTCCATGAGTTTAAAGTTCTATAACTGACTTAGTTTTCATACTAACTTGCATCACTATTATAACCATCTTCTTAGATCTAGAACGCCCTCTTGATTCCTAAACAACTCAAAATTTAGCTATGAGACTCAAGCTGTCTATTCTTCAACCACCTCAGAGAGCTGAGAAGGATAAATATATCTGATTGTATAGGAAGTGCAGGGCCTGCAGCTTCCAATACTAAGAAATGACAAACCAGTGTCTACCTGGACAGTTCCCATTTTCTCTCCATACATTCCAGCATCAGTCTTCAGCCTTTTGGTCCTGTTTCTCTGACAGACATTTATTGTAGAGCAGGGATTGTGAAGGACTAACCTACCCTGTCTTGGCAGAGCTAGGCTGTCGACTTCCCTGCTACCAAGTTTTGTCCTTTTTGGACAGCAGTCTGTCTGCAGTTGAAGCAAGGAGTTTTTACATGTCAAGAGATAGGCTTGCCACTAATTCAACCATCTCACATTGGAGATTCTTCGATGCTTTTCTTCTACTTGGAGTAGAATAGGGGGTGCTGTCAGGAGCTGATATGTCACGATATCAAAAAAAAAATCTTAATTTAAGACCACATCTTTGAATGCCATATTCTGCAGATCTCTTGGGGTTTTTGAAGATGCCCTATCTATCTCTTGTATTTAGATAAGCAAATGTTGCTTGTCTCTTAACAACTTGATTACTGAGTAGCTTAGAGAATATCTGTGATAGACTGTCTTAGTAGCTAACAAGGTGACATGCATGCATGACTAGGAGTTTGTTTTTCTTAACTATCCTAAACAGTTTAAGACGGTTGGTATCAAGAGGCCAGAACTTCACATTTCATTTTTAAGTATCTCTAAGTACGATACCATTAGGAAGCGTTACCTTAAATTTTACATCAATATACAAAGATCAATGCCTATGCGGCCCAATACAATCTTAATATTGCGTCCATATACAAGGGTCAATACCATTGTGGCCAATTATAATCTTAGTTTTGTATCAATATACAAATATCAATACTGACGTAAACCAATACAATCTTATTTTTGCACAATAAACAATGGTCAATACCACTTTAGCCAAATACACTATTAATTTTGTATCAATATACAAGGGTATAAGGGCATATTCAATAATGTGACCTTTCTTCTTGATCCTTCCCGTGCTGTGTCTCGATTTTTCTCTCGTCCGTGCATTCCTAAAAAGGAGATAAAGAAGGATACAGAAAAGGGAAAGAAGGAATACCCTGGGTCTAACCTCCAAAACCCATTAAACAGGACCGTTTAACAACTTGTAATCTCTTTCCCTAAATAACAGGATGTAACCTGTAGCAACAAACAAATAAATTTACTAATTAAAAAAAAAGCAGGTAACAACGTTAATACACTGTAAATAAATTAAAGGACACAGCCGTTCAACCTGGTTTTATGAACCTCCAAGTGTCGAAAAAACGTAGAGCTAAGGTAAAATACAGGAGAAATGTGATGTTAACCCATGCCTTTAACTTCAGCAGAGATGGGAGGAGCACCAAAATGTTAGTGGACTTATAAATTCTAGAGTTACACGGAAAAGGGTGGTGAGGGTACACACCCTTAATCCCATCATTCAAGAAGAGTACACCCTTAACCCCAACACACTAGAGACAGAAACAGGCAGATCTCAGAGCTCAAGGTCCGCCTGATACAAAACAAACTCTAAATAAAGAAAAACTTTGATCCAGGAGTGGTGGAACACATCTTTAATCCCCTTAGATGGGAACCACAGGTCTTGGATCCCAATATTTAGAATGCAGAGGCACACACATAGGATTTGGAAGGACCTAAGTTTAAAAGCTACTTACAAAAGGCCCACACAACACAAACAAATTGTCCTTCAAGACCTCAAAATATATACACTAAAGCTGGTTTAGCTCCAAAATAACAAAATAATTTCTTCTTTAAACCAGATTGAAAGATAACACTTTATATATTGTCAAAAACCAAATTTGCTTCAGGAGAAATATTACCTACCCCCCCCCCACCAAAAAAAAGAGGGTGATTGTCCCTGAGTGAGGAATAGGGCAGGGCTCTGTTCTTATCATTCCAGGAGAATCAAAGCATCCATTCAAGGAACCCAGGGACAACTGGACAACGGAAACCTCAGCAGAAATCAGAATCAGACACCAAAAGAAGACGAGTGACCCAGATGATTCAGCCTGACAGACTCCCTCAATAGATGTCTCCATCAAAAGCCTACAACCACAACAACTCAATATCGCTAAGACCGTTGAGCCCTACACAATGCCCCAGCCAGAACCTCAGTAAAGCCTGGAAGTTCACCTTCCGCCTACAAACTCCTTAGGTCATCTAAACAGCTGAGAACAGAAGGACTGAACATAAAAGGATTGTATAAACATTTTTAACCATTTTTCCATTTTGGTTTGGGCCCCAAACAGGTTTACTACGACCCAAATCAGCAGGAAGTCATTTTAAGAGAGCGACGTCCCATACCCAGAGGGTGGGGAGGGTGTTTCTCCGCCCCCCCCCCTTTTCGGTTATTTGAAGGACAACTGAAAACACATTTCATTTTTAAGTATTACTAGGAACAATACCTTTAAGAAGCGTTACCCTTAATTTTGACTACTCTTAACAACCCTTCAAAAAGTTCCTTATGCCTGGTAGTAGGTTTTTTGTTAGTCTAACATTTTTATAGAGAGCATTGCCATGTATATGGGCAAGCAAAAAAATAATATGATATGTAGAGGCTTTTTCATATATCCTTGGTATTACTTGTCCCTCGTTCAGTCCCTCTTTTTCTGTCTGTATTGACTTTTCATCTTTCTCTGATGGTGGAATTCCCTTCACCATTTTTCTGTTTACTGTGTCATATCACCGTATCCAGTTGGTCCAGTGTTACCCTTTGAAACCACCTGACCATCCTCTTGTCCTTTCACATTTCCCAGATTCTGTGGTTACTCCATGTTGTATTCATTCTTTTGATGATTTGATCCTGGACTTGCAGATGATAAAGAATAGATTATATTTGTCTTCTAAGATCTGGATTACCTCATTCAATATACCTTGAACATTTTAAGAACTTGTACATTGATCTATATTGATGTTACAATAAGAATTTAAAAATAACAATAAAAATGATTTCCATTTTAACATTGTATAAATTAAAAAATATTCTTATTTTCTTTATACAGAATTTCCTTATATTTTTTGTTTTGAGCCTAGCCTTTATTGACCAAACCATCAGAAAGTTGGGAATCAATCTACCTCAAGATTCAGCTATACCAGTGTTGGTCAAATACTCAAAGGATGATCCATCCAACCACAAGGACACTTGCTCAACCTTGTTAATTGTGGCTTTACCCACAATAAGTCGAAACTTGGGACAATCTAGAAGTCCTTCAATATAAAAAATGGATAAACAAAATGTGGTACATTTACACCATGTAATATTACTAAGATGTTTTTAAAAATTACATCATGAAATTTACAGGCAAGTGGGTGAAACTAGAAAAAAAAAATCATCCTAAGTGAGGTAACTGAGACCCAGAAAGATAAATATGATATGTGGTCACTTATAAGTGGACACTAGCTGTTAAGTAAATAATAACCAAGCTACTTTCCATAGGTCCAGAGTGGTTAGGTAAGAAGGGGTTATGTGTGGTGATGCATCGATTTTACAGAGAGAGGGGAATTATAATAGATTTTACAGGCAAGTTAGGAGTGGGTAGGGATAGGAGTAGGGGAATCAGTTGTGAGGCAAGAGAGAGTAGCAGGGTGAAAGTGCACATAGAGATGCCTAGAATTGGTGGACTTTAGGGGCTGTGTGGAAACTTATTGCAATGAAAATTTCCTGGAATCTGTGAAAGTTATCATAATGAGGACTTCTAGCAATGGGGAATGTGGAGGTTCAACAGTTTGTCTCTTGTTGCCTGACGAAGCTTCCAGTGTTGAGACTGGTTTGTGTACAATTGAGTTATAGGCCAATGGGGTCCTATCGAAATCCCTAAAAGCATAGGCCTTTCCTTAGACAAAAGGTTGCTCTCAGTAAACTGACAGAGATAGTCAACTGCCAAGGATAACACCCACACAAATTCATTGAACATGGGGAAGTTGAGCTGCTGCCAACATGGAGCCTTCACCATATGTTTTTGTCTCTTTGGTAAGATAAGTTACAATTCAGGCTACTGAAAGAGAAATGTTGAGATACCAGCCTGGTGACAAAAAGTTTGACCTACACTCTACCCTGCCTGCAAAATATGCTAGGGCAATTAGACAACCAATGTCTGTTTTAACTGAAGGCCCACTCCACAAGCAAGAACCCACACTCGATGCTGCCAAGGTAACCAAGAACTAGAGACTAGATAGCCCAGAGATCTATGGTAAAACCAAACACCACTAATTAAAAAGAACACTAATATAAAATGATTCCTACTGATTGTGCTATTTTAAAAATTGGTAACTATTTTCCTATCATTTCATAGGCAATACAATTTTTTAATAATTTATTTTTTATTTCTTCAAGTTACATCTCAATCACAATCCCCTCCCTACTACCCCTTCCAGTCCACCCTTCCACCCTCCTCCCCCTCAGCCCCACCATCCTCTTCCCTTTTTTTTTTTTTTTTTTTTTTTTAGTTTAAGGTATTTATTTTTCCCCCCAACAGCTCTCCCTTTCAGTCCAAATAATGGTTCTTTTTCTTATAACTATAAATACAATACAAAACAACAGAAATAAATAGGCCACGATTATAAGAGTTATATGGCTTAGCATACATTCCCAATGTCCAGTCCATATGTATTTGGCACCTGACTTTAACATTCTACTATCTAACCATCTCCATGAGTTTAAAGTTCTATATCTAACTCAGCTTTCATACTAACTTGCCTCATAATTTTAAAAATAATTTCTTAGATCCAGAACACCCTCTTGATTCCTAAACAACTCAAAATTTAACTATGAGACTCTAGGTATCTATTCTTCAACCACCTCAGAGACCTGAGAGGGATGAATATATCTGATTATATAGGAAGTGCAGGGCCTGCAGCTTCCAAAACTAAAAAATGACATACCAGTGGCTGCCTGGACAGTTCCCATTTTCTCTCCATACATTACAGCATAAATCTTCAGCCATTTGGCCCCATTTCTCTGACAGACATTGGTTGTAGAGAAGGAATTATGAAGGACTTACCTACCCTGTCTTGGCAGAGCTAGGCTGTCGACTTACCTGCTTCCAAGTTTTGTCCTTTTTGGACAGAAGTCTGTCTACAGTTGAAGCAAGTGGTTTTTCTTGCCAAGAGAATGGCTTACCACCAATTTAATCATCTCCCACTGGAGAGTCTTCAATGCTCATCTTCTACTTGGAGTAATATAGGGGGTGCTGTCAGGAGCTGACATGTCTCGATATCAAAAAATCTTAAGTTAAGAAAACATCTTTGAATGCCATATTCTGCAGATCTCTTGAGGTTTTTGAAGATGCCCTATCTATCTCTTATATTTAGATAAGCAAATATTGCTTGTCTCTTAGCAACTTGATTTCTGAGTAGCTTAGAAAATAACTGTGATAGACTGTCATAGTAACTAACAAAATGACACGTTTTCATGACTATTAGTTTCCGTTTCTTAATTATCCTAAACAGTTTATGTCGGTTGGTAGCGAGAGGTCAAAACTTGACATTTCATTTTTAAGTATTACTACAAACAATACCTTTAAGAAGCGTTACCCTTAATTTTGTATCAATATACAAAGATCAATACCAATGTGGCCAAATATAATCTTAATTTTGTATCAATATACAAAGATCAGTACCGATGTAGCCCAATACAATCTTAATTTTACATTAATATACTAGGGTCAATACCATTGTGGCCAAATATAATCTTAATTTTGTATCAATATTCAAAGATCAATACCGATGTAGCCCTATACAATCTTAAATTTGCATTAATATACAATGATCAATACCAATTTAGCCAAATATAATATTAATTTTGTATCAGTATACAAAGGTATAAAGCTATATTCAATAATCTGTCCTTTTTTCTTGTTCTTTCCTATACTATGTCTATGTCCCATTTTTCTCAAGTCTGTTCACTCCTAGGAGAGAAAGGAGGATACAGAAAAACAAAAGAGAGAAGTCCCTGGGTCTAACCTCCAAAACCCATTTAACAAGACCATTTAACAGCTTGTAGTCTTTTCCCCTAAATAACAAAATTTTCTATTATCTATCAAATAACCAAAGGGGAAGAACACCCTCCCCACCTTCTGGGGATGGGACGTTGTTCTCTTAAAATGACTTCCTGCTGATTTGGGACATAGTAAACCTGTTTGGGGCAATACAATTTTATATGCACAATACAGTTGATATCAGAAAAATACATTTAATCATTATCATAATTTCAAATAGAAAACTTCAATCTCTGCAAATTCCAATGATGTCCCGAAATGAAAGAAATATTATTTTTTAGTTTCATAAATGTTCATGAGAAATTGTCATCAACTTAAGGAAAGTTATGTTTGATCTATAGCTGTAAACAGTAACCACAATACTGGATCTTTATTTTTTTTAAATGATCTTTTGTTTTTGCAGTATTCAATAAACTGAGAATGTCTTTAATTAATAATAATCCTAATGTTCAAATTTGCTATTTAATTAAAAAAATAAAAATATAGGGGCCACTTAAATGACCCAGGGCATAGATGATACCTTCTAAGCTTTATAACCAGGACTACCATGGAGAAAAAGAAAATTAACTTCTTAAACTTTTTTTGTGCATGTGTGTGTGTCTGTGTGTGTGTCTGTCTGTCTGTCTGTATGTGTGCTTGTGTGTATGTGTTTTGTATGTACAAAAACACAAATATGTCACAATGCATGTAAAGAATAAAACAAACTGTATTTTTAACTTTTTAGTAATTCTTTTAAAGTTTTGAAATTCATACGATGTGTTTTGATTAAATTTCCCACCTCTCCACCTTTTTTTGTCAAGAGCCACTCCTTTCTTATCCACTCAGCTTTGTTCCCTTTATTTCGTTTTCTTTGACAAATATCACATTATCAGGGATCTCATTAGAAGCATAAACCAAAGAGTATTTTCCAAAGACTAGGGGGTATGTGAAATTAATAGTGATTTTACTGAGCTCTCTTCCTTTATAATAAACAAATAACACGTTGTGAAGACAATTTTTATAGTTTGTTGTATAATTTTCTACATGCATCTAATAAATGTTCTTCACTGGCTGATTTTTCAATACATATGCAATGAATATCTGCTTTACCACAGATATGTGGACTCATTGTTTATATAGAATATTAATATGAAATTTTAAGGTCAATTAGAAAATTTGGAATAGCTCTACCTGAAGAATCAGCCATATCACCTCTAGGTGTACATCCAATTGATTCCTCACCAAATCACAAGGACGTTTCCTAATTTATTTTCATAGCAACCTTATTTGTAATAGCTAAAATCTGGAAACAACCCAGATGTTCCTCAACTGAGAAATGGATTTAAAAAAACTGTGGTACATCTATACAACGGAATACTACTCAGCCATTAGAAACAACAAAGTCATGCAATTTGTAGCCAAGTGGATGGAAGTAGAGAAGCTCATCCTGAGTGAGCTAACCCAGACTTAGAAGGATGCACATAGCATCTATTCACTTATAATTGGATTTTATACATATAGTACAGGATATCTATACTACAACCAATGCATCAAAGGGAAAAGGAACATAGACTTTGTTACCTGTCAATGAGATACTATGCCCTAGTGGTTCTGCCTTGTATGTCCCAGTGTATGAGGAGACTCATGGCTCTCATATAACTGCTGAACTGATGTGGGCGACTGATATGAAGGGCTACTCCATTCCAGAGGAGTGGAATGGAAGGGATAGTGTATAGAGGGTGGGAGGGTGTGTCTGGGAGGGGTGGAAAGAGGGCACTATGATGGAGATATAACTGGGAGTATTAAATAAACATTAAAAAAGAGTTAAAGGCTTATTTTTATGGAATTCATTCTTTTTCAAATTTTATCTTCCCTTTCTGCCTTAAGCTTACTCAAGGTTGATGAACTTTAGTGATATCAATGGAGATCTGTAGATATGTTAATTGCTTCCTTCTGTTTTTGTTCTGCTTTGTTTTTATTAATCATCTGAGTATATGTTATTAGAGTTTGTAAATGTTGAATTACTATTATTTATCATTATTTACTTATTTATTAATGAATAATAATAGTAATAGCTAATGTAACTAAATAATCAATGAATTAATTCCTTATTTTTGTTGTTATTTAAAGACAGAGGTAGCTGATATATATATTCATTTGCCGTGATGTGTAGGTAGTAAAATAAAGCAGAAAATACAGAAGCACAAGTTTGAATAAAGGTAATAATGGTAAGATGATTGTTTCGATATTAGTAAAATTATGAAGGGCTTTTTGTTGTTGTTGAAAATATCAGTGTAGTATATGTGTAATAGGTGATCCAAAGCTTTGAAACATGAATACACACTTGTAATATGAAAGTGAGAAGGATATTTTTCATTCAGTTCTCAAATGTGTCTCTTATAAGCAAGGACATGATTAAACTAATGCACTATAATAATATAGGCTCCTGATTATAGTTAATTTTATGTATTCTGTACATATATCCAATGGGTGTGGATTAGAAAATAACAGTATGGCAGTTAGAGAAGAGTACATAATAATAGACTTAGCAATAACTTTTCCTGAATGTCATTTTGTGGATTCCAGCTTACAAAAGTAGAAGAGAGCATACAATGAGTAGCAGTATCATCCAGAAAAAAAGTTTGTGTAAAGATAAAACCATTATCTTTTATACACAGCAGAAATAGAACACTCATGAAACCTTTGCATCTATAAGATCCTAATAGGATTGGATCATGATCCTGCCACAGTTTCATCATGAATTGGGTAGCAGCTTAAGGCACCCCACCCAACATCAAGGGACTAAAGACAGTTAATTGGTGTGAAGAGAGAAAGTGTCATGTCTTTTAGGATGCAGAAATTGGTAAACTGATCATAGTTTAGTAAATAATCTCCCAGTCCTGCTCATGGAAGAAACCTTCAGTAAACTTAGTGGGGAAAACTACATCAAAATTGGAGAAGAAAGATGAATTTCAACAAGGTCTGGTGATGTATATGTGAGAATAATTAGAATGCATTGTATATATTGACAAAGACAAAATTCAATAATGTGATTTTTTGGAAAGATTTAATGAAGTAGATAGTTCATTTTAAAGAAAGATTAATTATAGATCTATAGGAAAATCTATAACCTTAACTTAATTAAATAAGTATAAAAGGATAAAAATCTATAAAATACAAAGAAATTGATTTACTTACTATGAAACTGAATGTATAATTTTCAAGTTTGTTAAGAAATTCATTGGTCTAGAGTCAAGATATGCTTTTTGAAATATTTAAAGAATGAATCACAGATGATTATGTCTCCTTCATAGAAATGCGATATACTATGCAGCTTTATTAATGGTGCAATCCTAGTTCTAAATGAGAATCAGATGAGAAGATGACAGAGAAATCTAAATCCCACCATGTATAAATAGAGACAATATAATTCTGAATGCTTCTTAGTGGCTGTTCTCTCAAACATAGATGCAATATATGTTCAACACATGAAATATTTAAGAAAATCTAGGAGTAAGTAAATAAGGAAAATAGTATATTAACACACACACACACAAAGAAAGAGGAGAGAGGAGAGGAGATAACAAAGGGGTAGATGTAGAGGAGAGGTAGAGAATCTAAAACATTTGATGACTATGAAATAATATAATGATTTTTTTCAGGTATTTCTTAATTGGAGTTATCTTTCATCATACAATTTAAGGTAAAAGAAAAAAGTTCTGCTCCAATTTGCTTTTCTTTGTCTGCAAATCTTTCAAATCTTTTGAACCTTTCATTGCCTTGTCTCTTTCCCATTCATGTTGATGCACTTTGAGTACATTTCCTCATCTATGTTCATAGCAGCCTTATTAGTAATAGCTCGAATCTGGAAACATCCCAGATGTCCCTCAACTGAGGAATGGATTAAAAAAAAAACTGTGGTACAATACAATGGAATAGTATGGAATACAAAACAAAGGAATACTACTCAGCCATTAGAAACAAAGAAATCATGCAATTTGCAGTGAAATGGATGGAACTAGAGAAGCTCATCCTGAGTGAGCTAACCCAGACTCAGAAGGAGGGACATGTATCTATTTACTTATAATTGGATTTTAACCATATAGTACAGAATAACTACACTATCGTCAATGCACCAAAGAAACAGGAACATAGACTTTGTTACCTGTCAATGAGACACTTTGGCCCCCAGTGTATGAGGAAGCTCTTGACCCTCATATGACTGCTGAACTGGGGTGGGGCACTGATATGTAGGGACACTCCAGTCCAGAGGAGTGGGATGGAAGGGATGGAGGTAGAGAGTGGGAGAGCAGGACTGGGAGGGGTTGAAAGAAGGTACTGTGATGGAGATGTAACCTCATGTAATAAATAAACATAAAAAAGAAAACCTTCTAAGAATATATGTATACATGAAATGCACTAAGGTATTCTTAATAATATTATATATTAGCATTTTAGTTATAGGCATCACTCTAAGTTATTAAGAATTATTATAAACAATCACTAAAAAATTAACACAGTTTTGAAATACCATTTGTTAAGTGTCTGCTAAAATTAAAGTTATATCTAAGGCAACAGTATGTAGAAAATTAAAAAATTACCTGAAATTAAGCTGCAATACATATTAATAGGTGAATAATAATATACAACAGTAAATGATCTTATAGCCTTTCATACTTAAGGACATATTTTTCTACTAATAACCAGTGATAAATGTTATCCTATTCAAATTTTTCTCTATGCTTTAGTGTAGAAATGTAAAACTCTGGAGAGAAACTAGAATAAGATTGAAAAAATAATACAGTGTGTACCTTTCTGAGAGAGAAAGTTTTAATAAGAAGAAAGAGCAGTGTATTATGTAATTAATGGAGCAGTTAATATCTTATTTCTTGAGTTTAGTAAGGAGCAGGACAAGATTTGCCCTGTTCTTTTTTCATTACATGAGAAACATATTGTGTGTATGAGTGATTTCATGTGATGATATGAGATTAGCTTGGATTATGCAATATTTAATTTTGCAGGAGGGAACCTGTTCACAGGGTGCAGTCCAGTTAGACTTCAGCTTTACTGGAAGCCAAACTGTCCTGCAACATTCATGAAGGACAGCATGCTCCACATTGAGCGAGATGAGCCACCTCTTCAGAGGAGTTCTTTGAAAACTGTTTAAAAAAAAAAAGAAGAGTGTTCTTGAAGCACTTAATTATTGTGAACATTAAACATTGCAGAGACAGCTCTAGAAACAGGGAAGCCAAGAAAGCTGACACACTTCCAGATTGGAAGGGAGGCAGAGAATGGATCCCAGGAAGTACTAATTTCTATCCATTAGTAAGTTGACCAATCATACTCACATATTCAAAATATAAATATGATACAACATGTTATGTTACACTTAAAAGGACATCAACTAGTCTTCCATACCTATTTTGATAACATTTGAGTAGCACAGAAATGAGTAAGATATATATGGGTTAATATAGTTTAAAGAAAACAGCAAAAAATTTAAGTTGAATAAAAGGTTAAAAACACCCACTAATACTTGTATAAAATTATCTACAAAATTGTATTCATATAGTTTCAAATAAGTATTCCTTAAATTTATTATAAATCAAATATTAAAACTACAAATTACTAAAATTCAAATTATAAAAATTTATAAATCAAATATTAAAAATCAAATATCAAAACAAAGTGAATATTAATACTAATACCATACTATGTTTAGTAAATAGAATCACTCAGCATTGTATTTAAAGCTACCATAGTATCTACTAAAATATAAGGTTTTACTTAAGTTTTTTCCATGAAACCATTAAATTCCTGAATTTAATAAAGACTCCAGAAGAGGGAGATATTTACTCTCAAGTAAAAAAAGGCCATATGTGAATGAATTGAATTGAAAAATGTGTTCTATATGTAACTATTAATAAATGATTACTATAGAAGAATTTATTGTATTTTGAAATTCTATTTTAATCTGTGGCATATTATCAGTTATTTTGCTTCTTGGAGTTTTAATTTATAGAAAATGATATCCTCAATTAAAACAATTTATTTAGATCACAATTTAACAATAAAACCTTTAAATTTGTATCCATTTTAAATATAAAATTAATAATCATTACTTAAATATGTTTGTATATATAGTTTCTTATCACTTGCAAATTTTAATGCTTGCTTTGGTTAAATTACTTAAGAACTATGGAGATACCATAAAATCAACTTTTTAAAAAATTGGTCACCCTTTTCTAAGTAAGCATTTCTATTTATGGAAATGTAACTTTTCATTCATTAAGTTTATTTTCTAAGAACATTATAAAGAATTATAGTAAAAGCAGTGGCTAAGTTTTAATTTTCTTTTGTGATAAGCAGAATGAAATGGCCTAGAATTATAGTGTACACTAGCCGACTTAACTGTTAAGAATATACCACTTGAAAGTTTATTTGTTGTTAGCCTACTTGACTAATCATACAGGGTCACTTCAAGCAGTCCACCTTGTATGAATACACATTCACAAAGTGTGTGTTTTCTGTTCTTCATAAGAAAACTTGTCTTCTTGTCTATCATGACAATAAATTTCTCCTTGAGCACTTCCCTATTCCACCTTTGACAGTTATATTAAGTAGAACATTTATGAGAAGACAATGATTTAGACATTAATTTGCTTTCCTCTTTTCTACTGAGAGATCTTCTCAGGTTCTATGTAGCAATGTAGGCACTGCCTTTTAGTTCTAACCAACTTTATTTGAGTATCTAGAAATGTTTATAAGAATTAGATGTGTCTGAGGTTTCAATGGATTTTGTATTGTCAGTATCACATTTTCACTCTAAGTTTTATATCTAACATCAGTACTGCCGACCATTTAAGGGTCAAACATCAGTGTCAGAAATGTTGTCACAGGTCAAAGCACTATCAATACTGGATCCTCCCAGGAATTCTCTCAAACATCCTGTTATTGTCCTGTGTCATGGAAATCCCACAGCTTTGGATCTGCAGGCCTGGCCCTTTCACTTGATTTAGCAGTTCATAGATCGGGTGGATTTAGAGTGGGCTGTCTTAAAACCCTGGATCTTGGCTTAAGTGGAAGCTAAGTTGATCAGCCTGCCAGCTCTCCTATGCCACCAGAACCAGATCTCACATTTTGCCTAGATTAGAGGCACGGCCAGATCTCAGGCCTGCTCCCCCACGCCCATGCCAGGAGAACCAGCTCTACTCTGCTATTCAGGCCGCTTTCCGGAGCACTGGAGCAAGCAAAGTGCTAGCTCCCCAACTTTCATGACTTAAAGCTAGCTCACCTACCTAGTGTAGGTGGCAGGAATAGAGTGGCCATCTCTCCAGCACCCATGCCACCATATGACAGATGAGGGGTGAGGCCAGTTCTCCTGTGCTCACATTCTTGGAGCAGGCTCACTGTATAAAAAGCCTGCTGAACTGAGAGGGGCTGATTTGTAGGGACACTCCACATCAGCGGAGTGGGATGGGTAGGAGAGGGAGGAAAAAGTGGGAGGGTGGAACTGTGAGGGTTAGAAAGAGGGCACTATGATGAAGATATAACTTGATGTAATAAATAAACATTATAATAATTTTAAAAAAAGACCCAGGGAGGGGGAAAGAGCCTACACACACTTCGCCTGGCTAGCCCCTAGTTTGTCAGAGTTGATGAGATGTTACTGCCTTGGTTGGATGCAGCGCTCAAGATAGCAAGCCCTCATCTCACCTGGTCAGGACAATAGAGCTGTCTATGGCAGTCTGGGTGGGAGTGAGCTGCTCAAAAGACATGAGAAGGGGTGACCCTGCCCCTTGCCAATGGTAGCACTGGGGTGACCCAACTGGGGCAGTACTGGAGAGCTAGCCTTGGTGGTGTGGGTGTGGGAGAGCTGGCAGACTGACAAGCTCAGCTACAGTGCAGGCATATATCCAGGGCTTCGATTTGGCCCATTCTAACATCTACTCAATCAATGAACTGCTGGAGGATGTGAAGTGGCCAGTCCTGGATTTCCAAAGCAGCAGAATATCCATGACACAAACCAACAACAAGATATCCAAGAGGAGTCCCTGTGAGGATTCAGTATTGATAGTATAGCAGAAGTAGAGGCCTCAAACCGGACCAATGACTCATGGAATGAATATTTGCAAGTAAAATTGCTTGTACAAATTGGTTCACTGTGTGATACAGCCTGACACACTGAAGCTTCCACTGCAAGATATTCTTCTTCTTTTTTTTTTTTTTTCTTCTGTTTTTGGAGAGATTACAAGGGCAGAAACCAGATATGAAGAGATGGGGACATGAGTGAGATTGGAGTATATGATGTGAAATTTACAAAAAAAAATTTAAAAATTATGTTTTTAAAAATAACATTAATTTATTCATTTAAGTTGCATCTCTTTTCCCCCCAGTGGGCTCCATTGCTCTTTATTCTTAGTCCATAGCTTAAATACCTCTTTTTTTAAATGTTTAATTATTATTTCAGGTTACATCTCTATCACAGTATCCTCTTTCCACTCCTCTCAGTCCTGCCCTCCCACCCTCTACCCCCTGTCCCTTCTATCCCACTCCTCTGGAGTGGAGAGTCCCTACATATCAGTTCCCCCACCCCAGTTCACTAGTCATATGAGGGCCAAGAGCCTCCTCATATAGTGGGGGCCTAATAAGGCAAAGTGTCAAGTTACATCTCAATCATAGCCCCCTCCATCTTCTCCTCCTGGCCCCACCCTTTCACCCTCTACTTCTTCTCCCATCTTTCCTTCTCCTCCAGTATGGGGGGCTGTGATAATTTCAGCCCTCCTCAGTTTATCAGTCAAATGAGGGCTAAGAGTTTCCTTTTGCTCTGAGGCCCAACATGGCAGCTCAGCTAAGGTAAAGTGTTCCATTAATAGGTAACAAAGTCATTGAGACTACCTCTGCATCTTGCTGAGGTATCTGTATGATGACAAATTTCCCTATCATCTATAACTGTATAGTGGGGTCTAGGTCTACTCTAACCTTTCTTCTTTTTCTTCTTCTTCTTCTTCTTCTTCTTCTTCTTCTTCTTCTTCTTCTT
>CAJQZJ010034276.1:1232448-1278805 GCA_907164525.1 Lophiomys imhausi | reverse complement strand
TCTTCTTCTTCTTCTTCTTCTTCTTCTTCTTCTTCTTCTTCTTCTTCCTCTTCTTTTTCTTCTTCTGTTTTCTTTTTGTTTTTGTTTTGTTTGTTTATTTGTTGTTTAGCATTTCAGTCTCTGCAAGCCTCTAGGGGCCTAGAGTGGTTGGTTCTATTGATTTTCAAGTGATGTTCTTGTCTCATTTGGGTCTCTCTATTCCTCCCTCCTCTCTTATACAG
This sequence comes from Lophiomys imhausi, assembly GCA_907164525.1. Lineage (NCBI taxonomy): Eukaryota > Metazoa > Chordata > Mammalia > Rodentia > Muridae > Lophiomys > Lophiomys imhausi. Next base: position 1,278,584 of record CAJQZJ010034276.1, on the reverse strand, counting down.
GACTCAGAGAGCTCCACCTAATGTTTGACTGTGTGTCTCAGCCTTTGCTTTGTTCTGCTGCTGGGTAGAATTTCTTGTAGAATAGCTATTTAGGTTCCTGTTCTGTTGGGTCAGTGGATTGTAGGATAGTTATCCTGTACTATATGTCTAAAATCCAGTTATAAGTGAATACATTCCATGTGTATCTTTCTGGGTCTCGGTTAGTCCACTCAAGATGAGCTTTACTAGTTCCATCCATTTGGTTGCACATTGCATGATTTCCTTGTTTCTGATAGCTGAGTACTATTCCATTGTGTAAATGTACCACAGACATTCTTCAGTTGAAGGACATCTGGGTTGTTTCCAGTTTCTAGCTATTACAAATAAGGCTGCTATGAACATTGTTGAACTGATGTCCTTGCAGTTTCATGAGGAAATCTTTTGGATATATGGCCAGGAGTGGTATGGCTGAGTCTTGAGGTAAAACTGTTCCCAATTTTTTGGGGTATCACCAGATTGATTTCCAAAATGGTTGTACAAGTTTGCACTCCCACTACCAGTGAAGGAATGGTCTGCTTTCTCCACATCCTTGTCAGCATGTGTTGTCACTTGAGTTTTTGATCTTAGTCATTCTCAGGGCTGTGGGATGAAATATCAGAGTCATCCTTAGTTGTATTTTGCTGATGAGTAAAGATATTGAGCTTTTCTTCAAGTGTCTCTCAGCCTTTAGAAATTCCTGTTTTGTTAATTGTCAGTTTAACACTGAACCGCATTTTTGATTGGACTATTTGATTTCTTGGTGTTTAATTTTTTTGTGTTCTTTGTAAATTGTGGATATTATTCCTCTGTTAGATGTGAGGTTGGTGAAGATCATTTCACAATATGTAGCTAAATAAATCATGTACAAAACAAGTAAACAAACAAACAAAACAACAGCAACAAAACCAACAATAAAACATCTGGAGGTATCTCCATCCCTGACTTCAAGCTATACTCCAGAGCAATAGTACTACAAATAACATGGTACTGACATAGAAACAGACTAGTGGATCAATGGAAATGAATTGAAGACCCAGAAATAATCACACATACCTGTGGTAGCTTTATTTTTGACTAAGAAGCTAAAACCATACAATGAAAAAAGGAAAGCATCTTCAATAAATGGTCCTGGTCCAACTGGATGGAATCATGTAGAAGAAAGAAAATAGGCCCATATTTATCATCCTGCATAAAACTTACATCCAAGTGGAGCAATGACCTAAACATAAATCTAGACACACTAAGTCTAATAGAGGAGAAAGTGGGGAAATCCTCAAACTCATTGGCACAGGTGACCATTTCCTGAACAGAACACCAATAGCTCAGGCTCTAAGACCAACAATCAATAAATGGGACCTTATGAAACTGAAAATCTTCTGTAAGGCAACGGACACGGTCATTACAAAAAATTATGTCTTAAGCAATGTGATTTGTCAAAATCAGCAAAACACTGACATCTTCTTTAATGAATTAAGCCCTAATTGTTTTGTGGCAATTTTTGTTAAAGAAAAAAAAAACATTGTTTAGTTATTTCCAGAAAATATGTTGTCTTTCCTTAGTATATTCATAGATGCATTTATTTTAAATATTTTTCATACTTAGCATACATAGCAAGCTTGACTGAGTATCATCTTCTAGTGACTCAAGCTGTCCTTACTATGAGATTTGATTTCTTTAAATCAAAATTATATATTACATCCCTTAAGCGTATCTGTTGATTTCTAGGACTGATCTAGTCTGTTGAGATTTTCTCAAGAATGTGATGGATTTAAATGGTCATTAAAATGGTCAGGGAGAATCAATAGAAGTTCCAATACAATAATCATATCCTTATCATTTATATATTTTTTTCTGGAACAAAGTCTGAGCTGTTTTTAAAAAGTTTCAAATGTCAAGAGATAAAAATAGAGTTCCTGAGCAAAGATGATAGACAGCTGGCTGATACTATGCTGATGAGTCATCTGACATTCTTTTCAGATGCTTTTTTAGAACTCTTAATAAGAATGCATGCAATTAATCATCAACTTAGCACCCTACATAGATTGTGGGTGGATCTCAGAAGAAGCATGAAAAACATAATAATCAAATGAGAATAGTGACCATCCAATAACAGTATATTTAAGTATGAATATCTAGGGTATTTTATCTAAATATGTAACAAAAGGAGGGAAGTATACTTTAGATATTTTTATATTCTTTCTGAAAGAAAATAGTTATATGAATATATTTCCTACCTACTATGTGGTACCATTTATTTCAGTGAAAGTGGAACACATACTCTACTACTGTGAGTAATTTAAGCTTCTATGCCAAGGCATTCTTCCCCCCTCCCCAAACACAGAGTAGCTTTTCATTTTAATAAGAGCTTTCAACCAGTGTGAGTCAACATAAAAACCCCAAACTGAAAGGTTTCATCTTTGCTAGAGTAGTTCTCAGGTAGTGGATTACTTTTGAAGGTTGTTAAAGCAACCTTCTAAATTTTCTACAACATTTTTTTTTTCAGTAGAAGAAAGGCCATTCTTAGAGTAATGGAAGTGCTGTTTTTTTTTTTAATTTCACATTTTCACTTTTGCAAACATATTACATGAAAAATATAGTCCCCTAAATTCTATCTTCAGAATTAAAAAGCACCTTATGTAACTGGTTGTTTTTAAAACTGGGATATATTTATAAACTCTTTTTAATGCCATTAGTTTTTTTTCCTTATCATTCATTTTATACATTTATTCAACTGTGAAAGAACTATGTATCTTTAATCATAATTTTAATCCATTTTTAATTTCTTATTAAAATAACTTCAATGTCACTAGTTTAATATATATATTTGACATTTTAATGGTGTTTTACAGGTTAAAATATCTAAGATTGAAAATATTTTCCTACTGAAAGAATTTCTTTGAGAGCCATGCATTTTGAGCTCTTGATAACATAGATAGTGATTCAATAGATTATGATTATTGCTTCCAGATTATTGTTTATTAATTTGAAGAGCATCTGCTACAATGAATATATATTAAACATTTTATTATGTTATAAAATTATTCTAATATTCCATTATTTTAAAGGCATATCTATAAAATGTCTCCTCTGACTATAGGCAAGAGTATGTTCCATACAGAAATGATGACTGTGGAAAATTATGACAGGCTTCAAGTTTAGAAATTATAGAATGTTTTTGTAAACACTAAGTGGGCTCATTTAAATTGTTTGGAAATGGAGCACAAAATCTGTATTTTTAATATTATACACATAATGCATATTTTCCTTACTGTATTTTAAAATGGAAAGTAGTTTAGAACATCATATAAAACATTATAGATGATATTTTACATTTTCCAAAAACACACTAAGACAGCATTCTATTAAGTGTTACAGAATGTGCTAAGCAGTCAGCAAATTCCTTGTAAAACAGAAAGAGGGGAAAAAAGTCACTAAGAAACTTAAGATTTTATTATTATATGTCTCAGATATTGTCTTCCATGTTAAGGTCTGTGCAGCCATCTTCGACACCACAGGGTAAAACAGAGTCAAGGCTTTGAATCAACAACTAATTGCTCAGACGTTATTCTGAGGGAATAAAGCTCGATTAACTCAGGCCAGTATGAGCCTCTGAACTCTTTGAAGGCTGGGGAGAGGAAAAAAAGAACAAGATAGGGTCTGGGGGGGCAATATACAGATTCAATACAATTCCTATCAAAATATCAATATAATTCTTTACAGACCTTGAAAGAACAATTCTCAACTTCAAATGGAATAAAAAAAAAAACAAAACAGAATACCTAAATCATTCATGTACAATAAAAGAACATCTGGAGGATCTTCGATGCTCATCTTCTACTTGGAGTAGAATAGGGGGTGCTGTCAGGAGTTGACATGTCTCGATATCAAAAAATCTAAACTTAAGAGAACATCTTTGAATGCCATATTCTGCAGATCTCTTGAGGTTTTTGAAGAGGCCCTATCTATCTCTTATATTAGGGTAAGCAGATGTTGCTTGCCTCTTAGCAGCTTTATTTCTGATTAGCTTAGAAAATAACTATAATAGGCTGTCATAGTACCTAACAGAATGACCGGCTTTCATAACCATTAGTTTGCATTTCTTAATTATCCTAAATAGTTTATGACAATTAGTAGTAAAAGGCCGATACATCACATTTCATATATTTTCTTTATCTCCTAACCCTTCCATCCACTTCTCTGGAGTGGAGTGTCCCTATATAACAGTCCCTCATCCCAATTCAGAGGTCATATGAGGGCAAGAGCCTCCTCATACAATGGGGGTCTACGGGGCAGTACCACCAGTGAAAAGTGTCTCATTGCCAGGGAGAGAGAACTAAAAAACCAAACAAACAAATAAGCAGGCAAACAGATAAAAAGAATAAAAAATAAAATAAAAATAGAATAATAAAAAATAAAAAGTCTATGTCCATGTTCCCTTTGTTGCATTGGTTGTAGTATCGATATCCTCTACTATATAGCTAAAATCCTACTGTAAGTGAATAAATGCCATATTCATCTTTCTGAGTCTGGGTTAACTCACTCAGGATGAGCTTTTCTAGTTCCATCCATTTGGTTGCAAATTGCATAATTTCATTGTTCCTGATAGCTGAATAATATTCCATCGTGTAGATTTCAGGAGAAATTGAGAGACTGAATCCAGAATCATTAAGAACACATGCCTTCCATTAGCTCAACTAGCCTAATATCATTTAAAGGAATTTATATGCACTCAATATTTCCTTTATTTTCAAAGTTCAAATGTACAACTGGATTCTATATTACCAGTGTTAGGTAGTAGAATATTGACTAACCTTGTTTGATGTACTCTATATAAGATCATTATACAACAAGGCACATTTCCAGATATGGAAAGAAACCTATCATAAACTGCTGACTCTTTGTAAACCATGCTGACTCTACTATAATTAGATCAATAGTTGTGATTACAACTTTCACACTATGATTACTACTCTCATTTTACACAGAGATAGTCACTGGCTTCTTTGGTAATTGCCTTTTTCACACTATATTTCATGACATTTCTGAGGGCTTAACTGTTAAAATTATTTTGAATTTTTTTTAAATGTTCTAGACCTCAACTTTTAAAACCTGACTCATCTCGAATATTGACAGATAATGAAAAGTTTCACTTTTATCATTAGGTAAATGCTTATTACAAAATCCAAGATTAAGAACATCTTGCCTGAGCTGGAGAGATGGCTCAGCAGTTAAGAGTACTGGCTTCTCTTTCAGAGGACGCATGCTTGTACAATTCTCAGCATCCACATGACAGCTCACAACGTTTGTAACTGCAGTTTTAAGGGATCTGAAGCCCTCTTCTGGCTTCCTCTGTTATCATCAGACACATGCAGGCATGCAGACCAAGCACGTAGAATTAATCAATCTTTTAGGACTGAAAAGAAGGATCGGCAGTTAAGATGAAGGATTCAATAAGACAATGAAAAAGCCCTCATATCTTGGCTGGGCAAGGCAACTAATAGGTGGCATAGACTCCCAAGAGCAGGCAAAAGAGTCAGAGACACACCTACTCCTAATGTGAGGAGTTTCTCCAAACCATCAAGCTGACAACTGTAACATATATGTAGAGAACCTGGTGCAAATCTATTTTATACATTACATTTTGATCATATTCATCTCCCTATTTCTCAATCCCTACCCACACAACTTTTTTCCTCTTCTCTCTTCTTTATAGAAAACACCAACAACAGCAACAAGAACTAGAAGAACCTCTTCATGTTTAGTTTGTGTTGATCAATTACTATTGTGATATATGGAACCTACCCTGGAGTATGATCAATATACTATAGGTCAAACGTCTTTAAAAAAGATATGCAGAATTTTCCAACAGATATAAAATTCCAATAAACTCTCAGATAATTGTAGCATTATGTGGCACCCAGTTGCATTTGCTCATATTGAGATTTTAGATTTTTTGATCTTGGACAAGTATGTTACATGCTGCAACAATCACTTTGAATACATGTGTGCATCTGCCTTATTGTGTAAATAGTTTATTTCATCCACTATCTGTAGCTTTTTTATTGTTATTTTGCTTAAATATAACAATTAAAAAAGAAAGATACCAAAATGTATTATCTTTAATATGAGGGCCTTTTAATTTTACATATTTGAAGTTTTCTAAATTGTTTTTAACAACATTGACTACAGAGCCTTACCCATACTGTGCAAGCACTCTACTACTGAGCTAAATGCTCCCAGGCCTTCTTTTTACTTTAAGTTTGAGAAAAAGTCTCAGTGAGTACCAAGAATATCCTTGATTCCACTCTATATTTCTGGTAGGTATCTCAATTAGGTGAGATTACAATGGTGCACTTCAAGGTCCTGCCATTTTATACTTTACATAATGGAAACATTTAGTGTATAAGCTTAGCTCTAAAATAATTATTTCAATTCATAATTTTTGCTTCCAAGATTAAATTATTAATTCATTGTTATTCTTTTATTTAATGTTTTAAAAATTATTCTTCTCTTATATATTTAATCCCAACACAGTTTCTCCTTCCTCTCCTCTTCCAAGTCCCTCTCCTCTAACTTACCTCTCCCCCACAATACTCTTCCACCATTTCTTTCATAAAAAGCCAACTTCCTAGGGATATTAACTGAATATTGTATAATGAGTTATAATAAGATTAGGCACAAACCCTCATATCAAGGCTAGAAAAGTAATCCAGTATGAGGAAAGGGTCCCATGCACAGACAAATGAATAAGAGATATTCACAGCTTCCACTCTTAGTAGACTCACAAGGACACCAAGTTACACAACTATAGCATATCAGCAGAGGACCTAGATCAGACCCATACAAGCTCTCTGATTATTTCTTCAGTATATGTGAGCCCCAATGAGTCCTGTTTTCTTGATTCTGTAGGTTATATTCTTCTGGTATTCCAGATATCTCTGACTATGGGTTTTTGCATGTGCTCCCATCAGTTGTTGCATGACATATTTCTGATGACAATTGGGCAAGACACTGTTATAGGAATATAGCAGAATATTATCACAAATTATTTCACTGACTTTTGTTTTGAGTTTTTGTTTTGATCATCATTTTAGGTTCTATCCTAGGCCTCTGGACTATTCAGTCTTTGGTTCATTTCCATTTAAGTACTGATAGGCATGGGATCTCCCTAATGGCATGGGGCTCAAGATGGAAGAGTCATTGATAGGCCATTCTCCCAATCTGTGCCACCAATATCCCAGCACATCTTACAAACAAGACAAATTGTAGGTCGAAGTCTTTGTGGCTAGGTTGAAGTCCCACTCCCACCACTGGAGGTATTGCTTGGTTATATAGAATATGGATATTCCAGACTCCATAACCCTATTACTAGGAGTCTTTGCTAGGGTCACATAGATTTCCCAGAGTTTTCACTGCACTAGATTAACACATCACCTCAGAATTGCCCCCACTACCAGTCATCTATCCTAGTAGTACTCTCACCTGCTCCCCCATGACCAAACACTTCTGAACCTATCTTCAGTCCATTCACAAAATCTATTCTATTTCTGCTTCCATGAGTCTCCCTTCATTCTTCTTGTTACTTAGCCTCTAGGTCTGTGGATTGCAGCATGCATATATCCTCTTATAATGAAGTACATACCTTGTCTTTCTGGTTCTGAGTTATCTCATTCTGGTTAACTTTTTTCTAGTTCTGTCAATTTGCCTTCAATTTTCATGATGACATTTCAAATAAATGGCTATATAATATACCATTGTGTAAATGTACCACTTTTTTTTTTACTCCATTCTTTGATTGAGGGACATCCAAGTTATTTTCAATTTCTGGCTATAATAAATAAATCTGCTATAAACATAATTGAGCAAGTGTCTGTGTGGCAGGATGAATCGGATTTTATGTATATGCCCTGAATTAGTATAGTTGAGTCTTGAGGTAAATCAAATTTCCAATTTTCTGAGGAACTGCTATATTAATTTCCATAGTATTTGTGCAATTTTGCACTCCATCCAGCAATGGAGAAGTTTTCCACTTGGTCCACATCCTAGTCATCATGAAGTTATGGTTTTGATCTTAGCCATTTTGACAGGTATAAGAAGAAATCTCAAAGTCATTTTGTTTCACATTTGCCTGATGGTTAAGGAGAGGAAACATTTTGTTAGCTGTTTCTCAACCATTTGATATTCTTCTCTTGAGAATTCAGTTTGAATCTGTATCCCACTTTAAATTAAATTATTTGGTGTTGATGTCTAATTTCTTGAGTTCTTTATGTAGTTTGGATAGTAGCCCTGTATCACATGTGGAGGTGGTAAAAGTCTTTTCATTTTGTCAGGGGCTCTTTTGTCCTATTAATGGTATCCTTTGTCTTAAAGAACCTGTTTAATTTCATAAGCTCCTATGTATTAATTGATCTTAATGTCTGTACTTTGAGTGGCACAGGAAGCAGTCTCCTGTGCTAATGCAGTCAAGGCTATTCCCCACTTTTTCTACTATTACATTTAGTTTATCCAGTTTTGGATGTGAGTGTTTTGCAGGGTGATAGATAAGGGTCTATTTGCATTCATCTACATGTTGATATCCAGTTAGGCCAGTTCAACCATTTGTTGAAGATGCATTCCTTTCTCTATTGTATATTTTTTGTTTTCTATGAAAAATCAGGTGCCCATAGCTATGCCAATCAGCGTCTGGGTCTTCAGTTCAATTCCATTAACCAACCTGTCCACGCTTACACCAATGACATGTGGGTTTTACCACTGAGGTTCTGTAGTACAGCTTGAAATCAGAGAGTGATGGCTGTGGCAGTTCTTTTACTGTACAGGATTGTTTTAGCTATCCAGGGTTTTTTGTTCTTTCATGGAAGTTCAGAAATGTACTTTTCAGGTATATAAAGAACTGTGCTGTAATTTTGATGGGTATTGCATTGAATCTGTTGGCTGCTTTTGGTAAGGTATCCATTTTTACTATGTTAATCTAACTGATCCATGAGCATAGGAGATATTTCTATCTTCTGATATATTCTTGAGGGATTTTCTTCGAAGATTTGAAGTTTTATTATAAAATTTATTTACTTGCTTTGTTAAAGTAGGTCATGATATTTTATATCACTTGAAGCTATTGTGAAAGGAGTTGTTTGATTTGTTTCTCAGTCTATTTGCCATTTGTATAGAAAGTTATTGAAATTTTTGAGTTAATATTGTATTTAACCACTTTTTAAGAGCTGTACAAGTTTCCTGGTAGAATTTTTTTTGCATTGCTTATAAATACTATCATATCATCTGCAAATAATGATACTTTGACTTCCCCTTTTCCAGTTCTTATCTCCTTGATCTCCTTCAGTTGTCTTATTGATCCTGATAGAACTTCAAGTACTATACTGAAGAGATATGTAGAAAGTGGACAACTTTGTCTTATTCCTGATGTTAGTGAAATTTCTTCTTGAATTTGTCACTGTGAATTGCCTTTATTATATTAGATATGTCCCTTGTATCCCTAATTTCTTCAAGAATTTTATTATGCAGGTGTGTGATTTTGTCAAAGGCCTTTTCAGCATCTAATATGATGATCATGTGGTTTATTTCTTTCAGTTTGTATAACAGGTGAATTTCATTTACTGATTTTTCTCTATTGGAAAATACCTGCATCTCTGGGATCAAGCCTACTTGATCATGATAAATAATCTTTGTGATGTGTTCTTTGACTTGGTTTGTATTATATTGAGTTGTATGTTACTATTTATATTCTTTCTAAGTTTATGAGGGAAATTTGTCTATAATTCTTTTTCTTTTTTGAATCTTTGGATGGTGTGGGTACTAAGGTGATTGTGGTATCAAAAAATGAATTCGACAATGTTTCTTGTGTTTCAATTTTCTTGACTAATTTGAGGAGTATTGTCACTACCTATTCTTTAAAAGTCTAGTAGAATTCTGAGCTGGAAATTTTTTGGAGGTTGGGAAATTTTAGTAATTGATTGTGTTTACTGTTCATTATATGTCAGTATATATAATATATCTGATCTTGGAACATAATATCAATGAAGAAAATTGTCCAATTGTCTGAGATTTTTAGTTTACGGGAGTCTAGTACTTTAAAGTATGACCTAATATTTCTTTGGCTTTCATGGGTACCTCTTGTTATATTCCCCTTTTCACTTTTTATTTTGTTAATTTGGATATTCTTCCTTCTTTCTTTAGTTAGTTCAGATAGGGTTTATTTATTTTGTTGATTTTCTCAAGGTGGTAACTCTTTGTTTCATTGCTTCTTTGTATTGTTCTTTTGTTTCTGTTTTATTGATTTCAGCCCCCCAGTTTTATTATTTCCTGCCATTTACTCTTCTCTTCTTGTGTGTGCTTGCCTCTCTCTCTCTCTTTTTTTTTTTTTTTTAGAGTTTTCAGGTATCCTGTTAAGGTGTTAATGTGAATTCTTACTTCCTTATGTAAACACTTTGTACTATTAACTTTCTTCTTACCACTTCTTTCATCGTATCCATTAAATTTGGATATGTTGTGCTTTCATTCTCATTGAAGACTAGGAAGTTTTTAATTTATTTTTGCTTTGACCCCGTAGTTTTATAGTAGAGAGTTTTTCATTATCTATGAGTTTGAAGGCTTTCTGTTGTTTCTGTTGTTATTGAAATTCAGCTTTAATCCAAGGTGGTCTGATAGAATGCAAGGAGTAATTTTAATTTTCTTGTACCTGTTGGGACTTGCTTTGTGTATTAGTGAGTGTGTGGTCATTTTTGGAAAAAAAATGCTCTGTGAGGTGCTCAGAAGGTAAATTCTTCTCTGTTGGGTGAACAATTCTGTAGATATCTGCTAGTTCCATTTGGTTCATAAAAGATAAGTTTTAGATCCAGTAATCTGCATAGTTTTTGTCTTGATGACCTGTTGATTGGTGAGAGTGAGTATTGAACTCTCCTACTATCAGTGTGTGAGTGTCAATGTGTGTTTTAAAGCTTAATAGTGTTTCTTTTACAAAAGTGGTGTACTTGTATTTGGAGTATAGATCTTAAGATTTCGAATTTCATCTTGCTGGATTTATCCTTTGGTGAGTATGAAGTGTCATTCTCTGTCTCATTTGATGAAAATTTTTTTGGAATCTATTTTGGTAGATATTAGAATGCCAACACCAGATCGCTTTTTAGATATATTTGCTTGGATAGTCTCTTTCCAAAATTTTATGCTGGGGTAATGTGTATCTTTGATGTTGAAATATATTTCTTGTATGCAACAGAAGGATGGATTCTATTTTCACTTCCATTCTGTTAGTCTGTGTCTTTTTATTGAAGAATTGAGATCACTGATGTTGATAGATGTTAATGATCAATGACTGATATTCCTGTTATTTTTTGTAGTTGTTGTTTGCAGTGTGTATATGCATGTGCGTGTGTGTGTGTTTGTACGTGCAAACTTCCCTTATTTTGTTTTTTTCTGATGCTGTATTATTTATCTCTTTTCATGGGAGTAGTTAACCTCCTTGGGTTGGAGTTTTGATGGGGTAATGTTAAGCATTCTAAATGTTAATTGGTCCTGTTTGCTATCTGTTACTTAATTGACTCTGATTGGTTAAATAAATGCTGAGGCCTGAGATTGGACAAAGACAGAGAAAGGTGGTACTTGCTGAGATTAGAACAGGAAGCATGTGCTTTAGACAGAGGATTAATTCATTCCAGCCAGGAGCGGCAGGGAGGAGGAGTCACATCATGGTTTAGAAAAAAGGACCTCATTCCACATGGCCAGGAACATCGGCATATTGTGGAAATGGCAGTCCAAGGGGATGTATGTATAGGGTAATAGAATTACGAGCTAGCTTAGATGGGCTAGAATTCCACAATTCAGGCCAAGGCTTGTTAACATCCATCATGTGTCTGTGTGTGCTCATTTATAATCACTGGTTAAAGATTAGCAGCCACTGAACCAATTAACAATAATATAATTACTGGAAAATAATTTAATTATTTTTTTTCTACATATGGCGCCCAACTACAGCAATTAGAATCCATGCTTATAGTGTGAGAAGGCCCAGGTAAAAGCCAGTTTCCTAGCCAAAGAGCAGAGAACAGAACCCAAATGCATTTCAAAGGTGTGGTTAACTAAACAAAATCTGTTGCTTTTCAGCAAAGGTGGAGAGCTAAAGCTTAGCTCTACTTATGTACTAAAAAACTGACAGCCTTCTAACAGAATCTGAGAGTAGAATTAATAGCCTAGATTAAAAATGGAGGAATTCATAATGCCTCAATACTTTTGGATTCCAATTAAGTTTGTTCTTCTTAGCATGCAAATGATTTTTACCCTGACAATTGTGGTTCTTTGTATCTTTTTTGAGAAAGTTCAGACTAGGATAGTCTTAAAGGAAAGAATTTACAGATAGAATGCTAAATTGCCAACAATGATATTGGAGGAAGGAGGGAGGCCCTTCCTGATAGATAATACAAAAGGATGGCAACTGGAGCTAAGAGCTCCCTGGCTACGAGATGCTTCTCAGGGCTTTCTGGGAAGGGTCCACCAATGAAATACAGATGCAAGTAGATTTCAAGGAATAATGAACAAAACTTTAATTGCAGCATGGGATGGCATGTTTAGACATGCCAAGGCTTTGGGAATGTTGTTCCTTTGCTTGATTTTTGTTTACATGTCTTTGATTTTCCTATATTGGGAGGTAGAAAGGATAGTTTTCTCTTTGGCATTGGTTAAACATAACAGACTTTTGAAGATTTTGGGCAGATTTCGAATTGTCACTACAGTCCAAAGTTGCTCTCTGGGTTACAGAGTTACTAAAATCTGGGATTTAAGTGAAATATTTGAGCAGGGTGGTACTGGCACATGCCTTTAATCCCTTAATACCATCACACTAGAGAGAGAAACAGGCAGATCTCTGAATTCTAGACCAGCTTGGTTTAAACAATGAAGGCAGGACAACCTTGCTGATAAGATAAGGCTGCTTACTAAAGACAGTCTAGAATTCAAAAATGACACATATTTTCCTTATGTTAAGTTTAATAATGTCCTTACTGATTTAAGGGATAAATACACACACATAATCTTAAATTTACATAAAGAGAAAGGGGTCATAACCCAGTCTCCTTAGTTGTGAGGCTCACACTGGAGAACTGGTTTCAAGAGGCATTTTGCCCCTAAAAGAGATACGTTAATTGCCGGGTGTGGTCGTGCATGCCTTTAATCCCAGCACTTGGGAGGCAGAGGCAGGCTAATCTCTGTGAGTTTAAGGCTAGCCTGGTCTACAAAGTGAGTCCAGGACAAGGATACACAAAGAAATCATGTCTTGAAAAAAAACAAAAGTGCATGCCTCCCACAGCCAACAGTTAAGAAAAGCTAACATAAAATAGCATATCATGCTATTCTATATCAATCTCCTTAAGAATGGAGTTTCCATGGGAGAACTGGAACTCAAACTAATACAAAATGGTTTAATTAATGTTATTGTTTAATAAGGGTAATTCAATTATTTAAGTTCATACCTTGATCTCAAAACATGAGAGACAAGTCAAAATCAGGTTCCTTGTGTGTTCAAAACAAATCTAATATACAGAGCTCTACAGAACAAATCAAGACATCCCAAGCTGCAAAGAGAAAGCCTGTCTCAACAAGGATAGATATATCCACATAGAAATTAAATCTCCAAAGAAAAGAGAAAAGAAAAGAAATAATATGTAAATGCATACCTTTGATCCCAAAACATGGAAGACAAAGACAGAGACAGATTGGTTCCTTTTGAGTTTGAGGCCAACCTAATCTACAAAAAAGCCAGAACAACACAAAATAAACCTGTTTTAATCAATTAATAAATTTATTTGTAAACTGTAGAGGAGAATATTTAAACTCCATACAGTCTCATGATGTATTTTCAATTTAAAATAGATTATTTATAGCATATATATGTAATATTATTTATTACATGCCATCTTTTTATATAGCATGAATGGAGACTTAAAAATGTCTTTCTTTTGTTCAAAGAACAGAAAATATTCCTTAATTGGTTTGTACATCCTGCACATCCAAGGCATTTTGATAATTGCAGAACTATATGTTACTTGTGAGAGATTATATATTTTCAGAATAATGGGACCAGAGTCCAAAGAAGATAAGACAAGTAACCCAAATGACCCAGCCTCATAAACTGCCTCAATAGCTGTTTCCTCAAAAATCTACATCCAGAACAACTTCAAACAGCTTACTTAGATGGTCCAGCCTCAAAGACTGGTCCAGCCAGCACATCAAGAAAGCTCTGAACTTTCCTGCCGAAAGTCCAACTTTGAACTACAAATTTCTCAGGACATTCAAATTGACGAGCACACAGAGACTGGACAACAAATGTTATTATCAAATTGATTAGCCATTTTTCCATTTTATTTGGGCCCCAAAACAGATCTTCTTCATCCCCGTTCAGCAGGAAGCAGTTTTAAGAGCGCAATGTCCCATTCCCAAAAGTGGGGTGGATGGTTACAAATTGTTAAACTGTCTGGTTAACCATGATAGAGGAGATTAGACTCAAGGACAATTCTATTTTTTTCTTTTCTCTATCCTTTGTCTCTCAAAAAGGGGGAAAAGACTTGAAAAAGGGGGGAATATATGTATATAATATAGAAATATAAGATATAAGGATAGATTACTGAATCTGCTCTGAAATTCAAAACTAATATTATTCTCAAATAAGGTTATGTTTTGATACATTGGTATAGAACTTTGTATATTGATAAAAGTAAGATTAATTCTGATTCATTAGTATAGAATTTTATATTTTGACACATAATATGTATATTTCTTTGATGGGGTTGTAGGCATAATAGTCATAAATTTTCAATTGAACTTGAGTTGTTTAGGATTTAAAAGGATATTTTCAAGTCTAAATAAAATCTTTAGGTTTATAAATATAGGATATGATAGAAATTATTTAGGTTCATAATTTTAGACACACCAAGATAGATGATTTTTTTCTTCTTCAAGATTGCCTGATACAAATAGGCTAAACATTATCTTTGTAAGTTTTATATATGGTTTTCTTGATTGTTTCATATTGTTCTTATTGTTTTATTATAGGAGTTAAAAAATTTACCCTTTTTGTTAGACAAAAGGAGGGAATTCATGGGGTAGTGTTAAAATTTCTAAAAGTTAATTGGTCCTGTTTGCTGTCTGTTACTTAATTGACTCTGATTGGTTAAATCAATGCTGAGGCCTGATATTGGGCAAAGACAGAGAAAGGTGGGACTGCTTGAGATTATAACAGGAAGCCTGTGCTTTAGACAGAGGATTAATTCATTCCACCCAGGAGCAAGAAGAAAGAGGCACACACCATGGATTAGAAAAAAAAACCTCACTCCACATGGCCAGGAACATCGGCATATTGTGGAGAATGGCAGTCCAAGGGGACATATGTATATATGGGGTCATATTTGGGTAATAGAATTAAGAGCTAGTTTAGATGGGCTAGGATTGCACAATTCAGGCCAAGGCTTGTTAAAATCCACATGGTGTCCTGTGTGCTCATTTATAATGTCTGGATGAGAATTAACAACAGCTAAAACAATTAACAATAATATAAATACTGGTTAAATAGTTTAATTAGCCATATTTTTTTACATATGGGGTCATATTTGGATGATAGAATTAAGAGCTAGCTTAGGATGTTGAGCATTTCTTCAAGTGTCTCTCAGCCATTAGGAATTCCTCCTTTATGAATTCTTTACTTAGCTCTGTCCCCCATTTTTTGATTGGATTATATGGTTTCTTGGCATTTAATTTCTTGAGTTCTTTGTAGATTTTCGATATTAGCCCTCTGTCAGATGTGGGGTTGGTGAAGATTTTCTCCCAGTCTGTAGGCTGCCGTTTTGTTCAAATGACAGTGTCTTTTGCTTAATAGAAGCATTTCAGTTTCATGAGGTCCCATTTATTGATTTTTGATCTCAGGTCCTGAGCTGTTGGTGTTCTGTTCAGGAAGTTGTCACCTGTGCCAATTAGTTCGAGGGTATCTCCCACTTTTTCTTCTAGTAGATTTATGTGACCGGCCTTATGTTAAGGTCTTTGATCCACTTGGACTTAAGTTTTGTACAAGGTGTTAAATATTGGTCTAATTTCATTCTTTTACAAATGGACATCCAGTTGGAACAGCACCATTTGTTGAAGATGCTGTCCTTCTTCCATTGTGCTGTTTTGGCTTCTTTGTCAAAAATTAGGTGGCCATAAGTGTGTGGGTCGATTTCTGTATCTTCAATTCGACTCCTGTCGCGTCCCCCTCGACCAGCAAGGACGACGCAACTCGCAAAAGCTCTTCTCCAGCAGTTTATTCAGGTCCCTTGAAAACAGTCTTCTGAATGCCCGGGCAGACCCAACCCACAGGCTAAATACTATATGAACCGCCAATCAAGTAAAACCACGTGGTGCTATCTTAGAGGCCCACTTATGCGGAAGCAAGCCAGATCAGCGGTCTTAACCAAATATGGACTTGTTTACCACCGAGAGCACTCACCGTCGAGCTGGTGGAAGGCAGAAACCGGTGCCATCTTTAGGGTGCGGCACGTCATAGCTCTCTAGAGTTCCCCCTTTTTTATTTTTTCTAAAGTTGGTAGAAGTCCCTGGAAAGGCTTCATAATCCCCCTATCTAGGGATCTCACGGTGGGCCTGAGCCTGTAGGAGGACGGTGCTCAAACTCTTACCCGTCTCTGGGTCAGCCTCCCCACTCGGGACTGCCCTGTCTTAGGTGGCCGAGACTTACCCGTCTACTCCGTCATTTACTTGCCAGACCCTAATATCCGTGGAACGAATACCTCAGTGGGCAGTGACTATGCTCAGTGAAGATTTAAGGCTTCATGGCAGCGAGCCATGCCTGAGGGGACTGGCCCGCCTCAATGGCGACAAGGGCCTGTATAATCATGGCTGCATTACGCTTCTGTGTGGCTCTCATTTTGTAGATGCACCATAGGCAAACCAGGGAGGCTAGTATCATCAGTATCGCCAAAGAGCCTACGCCCGCCCACTCCTTAAGATGATCCATAGCCGTCTGTATCCAGGAAGTCAAACCAGTAGCCAGGCTCAAATCCACCCGAGTGGAGTTGATGTGGACAATTGTCGCTCTCAGCTCTCTCATCAAATTTTCAAATTCAGCCGACCAATCTTGTAAGAGGAACTTTGACAATTGTCTAGACAGATTAGCAGCCTTTGTAAAATTTTGATACTGCACAGAAGTAACACACAAACCTTGCATTTTCCACTCACACCCCAATTGTGCTAGTTGCCAAAGAGAATCATAAGACCTCCTTTGAGATAAGAATTCATAGAGGTCTGAGTATCCAATGCCTGTGCCACAGTGGCTGAGATGTTATTCAGGGCATTGGCAGTCTGTATAGAACTAGACAAGGCAATAGCTGAGGCAGTAGCTCCCACAGCAGCAATAGTGATAGCAGTAACAATAGCTGCAGTGATGCCAAAATCTCTTTTAAACCTGAATAGCATCATGGTATTAGGAGCCTCTACAGGAACTGGTACATATCGAGGCATTCTAGTCACCACAGCCACAGGAAAGGCTGTGGCATTCCAGCATAGGGCATAAAAGCATATGCCCGGAGTGCATACTAACTTTTCTAGACCCAAGGATGCACTCCCATTACTTACAATCCACAGAAAAGGAGGCCAGAGATACACTGGCGAAGCTGAAAAGGTCTTATTGCGGTAAGAATGAAATGAAGAATTCCAAGTACCAGAGCCACTACTGCCAGAAAGATCCAATTTGGTAGCGGACCCTAGGGAAAAATTATCTCTTTGATAAATTCCTCCCCCAAGCATAACGACAGGTCCCAAGTCCATGCAACTTCCATTTACCCCACACAAAAGCCACAAATCAAAAGGATTGGTGGCAGTCTGCTGAGGATCCCTAGTAGATATATCAAGCATTCCTGTACAAGACTTATTCACTATATTACTAATCATGGGGCTAAAGGAAAAATAATCTTGTTGAACCCAAACTGCTCTGCGCTCCTGACATCCAGTCCAAGGAAAAGGTCCTTCCTCTCCTGTGGATCCTCTACAAAAACATGCCCAGCGTGGCTGTCTGGGGGGGTCCCAGTAAGAGACTCGTGTGGGCCACCATCCTTCAAGGCGAGAACCGTTGCCTGAAAACAAACCACTACCCCTACCCCCAAACCTCAGTTGTGGTAAAAAATCTGCTGACTGCTGAGACAATTTAATGCATTTTGTATCATCTGACCTATTGAAGCTCATTAAAAAGCACAAACTACCCTTCAAGCTGACATTTCTATTACCCTCTATAGGGCTTTTCTGATCATCAAAGGGAAGGTAGGGTAAGCCTAGGCTTCTATTACTGCTAAATAAGCGTGGAAACACAGTTGCATCATGTCTGACTGGCATCGGCTTTGGGAATATCGACAGGATCCCCCATCTTGGCTTGGTCATTCCTGACATACTCACTGCTACTATCACCAGGATCCTTAGGAAGGTCTTCATGACGAATCTTCCTCACAAGGCGTTCAGGCACCCACACTGGATCTTGTTGATCCTGAGGAAAAACACAAACAGACCCTCTCGCCCATGTTAGCACGGGGTCAGGCCCCCGCCAAGAGCCTGTCAAAATATCCTTCCACTTCACCATGCTTTTAGGTGGACCATGGGAATCCTGATGTCTGTCAACTCCTGAGCGGCCTTGAGCATCCAAATTGAAAAAGTTTAAAGTAAATAAGGCTAAAGACATTCTCTCCTTGGGGGTACGACCTTGGCCTAATCCCCCTTTCTGTTTTTGCAAACATTCTTTCAAGGTGCAATGAGCACGCTCCACATTTCCTTGTCCTTGAGGATTATATGGTAATCCGTGATTAAGCTGTACCTCCATCTGGTTACAGAAGGAGACAAAGGACTGAGCCATATAGGCTGGTCCATTGTCCGTTTTCAGCTACTGTGGTTTTCCCCATGCAGCCCAGGCTTCTAAGCAATGCCCTATGACATTGCGAGCCTTTTCTCCACTCATAGGTGTAGCATGTATGATTCCTGAGCAGGTATTCACAGATACATGAATATATTTTAAGGTTCCAAACTCTGAAACGTGGGTAACGTCCATTTGTCAGATTTTGAGTGGCAACAACCCTCTAGGGTTCACTCCCACACTGGGAGGATGATGATGAATCACACACTGAGGACAGTCAAAAACCACTTGTCTAGCATCTGCTCTAGACAAATGGAATTTTTGCTGTAGAGTTTTTGCATTTACATGAAATAATTGGTGAAACTGTCTGGCTTGGTCCAGGAATGAGCTCCAAAAAATGCATGTCATCCTAGTCCATTGATCAACTTTATCATTACCCTCACTTAATGGTCCAGGTAATCCTGTATGTGCTCTGATATGTTGAATATAAAAACACCTTTTTCTCTGCCAGATTAAAACTTGTAACTCTTGTAATAAGGCACATACAGTACTACTATTCTTAATAGGACCTGCTAATTCTAATACTTTCACTGCGTTGACCACATTAACTGAATCTGAGATCAAATTGAATGCAAATTGACATCTTTTAAACACCTCAATTACTATTTTTAATTCTACTATTTGGGGGGAGCCCAGTTGAAATTGACATAACACGGGCTCTTGTCTTTCTATCAAATAGGCTCCACAGCCTGTCTTTGAGACATCAGTGAACACATTTGGTGACCCTTGAAGTGGTACTGCTGAAGTAACCTTAGGGAATATCACTGGGTGCTCCTTAAAAAATGATAGCAATGGATGCTTAGGATAATGGTTATCAATCACTCCTTCAAAACTACATTGCAATATTGCCCAATCATCTACAGTGCCACACAAAATCTTAATTTGATGATTGGAATAGGCCACTATTATACTGGCAGGAGCAACTCCAAAAGACTGCAAACATTGTTGGATACTATTCAAGGCTAAAGTAGCAACTGTAGTGGGATAATGTTCTATGGATTTTTTTGGAGAAATCTTTGAATAGGTCCATAATAATGGTCCGTCCTGCCATAACAATCCTGTAGGTTGACCACAAGTGGCAAATATGCACAATGGAATGGGCTGTACTTCCGGCCATCTCTTTAGGAAGGCACTCTGTAACCTTTCCTCCACTTTACATAAAGCTTTTCTTGCTTCTCCTGTTAATTGCCTAGGAGAATTAAGTGCTGAATCACCTTTCAAAATATCATATAGGGGTCTTATTTCATAATTTGGTAGCTTCAAATAGCCTCTTACCCAATTGATATCTCCTAACAACCTTTGAAAATCATTTAGAGTCTTTAAATTATCTTTTCTTATCTCAATCTTTTGAGGTATTATCTTTTCAGGTCCAACCTTTGCTCCTAAATAATCAACCACATTGTCCTTTTGAACCTTATCAGGAGCAATAAACAACCTTTTCTTTTTTAATAATTGAACTAATTCTTCATAAGCCTGATCTAACATTTGTTCACACTTAGCTGCCAGTAAGATATCATCCATATAATGAACACATCTCAAATCTGGAAAATTTTTTCTCAAGGGAGCAATGGCTTCCCCCACATACAGTTGGCCCATAGTGGGGCTGTTCGCCATGCGCTGAGGTAATAATACCCATTCAAAACACTGATCAGGTTCCTCATGGTTACAGGATGGAACAGTAAATGCAAATCTCTCACTATCTTTGGCACACAAAGGAATGGAGAAAAAACAATCCCTTATATCTATAACTATTATGGGCCATGAGGCTGGCAAAGATGATAAAAGCGGCAAGCCGTGTTGCACTGGGCCCATGATCTGCATTTGTTGGTATATGGCACGCAGGTCATGCAACAATCTCCATTTTCCAGATTTCTTTTTAATGAGAAAGATAGGTGTATTCCAGGGAGATACAGATGGTTTTATATGCTTTAAAGACATCTGTTCATCCACCAACTCTTTGGCCGCATTCAATTTTACAGAGGAAAGTGGCCACTGAGGAACACATACTGGGTTCTCCGTCTTCCAAGTTATGGGAATGCCCTCCCCAGTGGCCCCTAGGAAAAACCCAGGCCCTGTCTCTTTTGTCTTTGCTGCATAGATATGGGACTCTTCCGCCCCTGCAAATATTTTCCTATTCCAAAGCCTGGAACATATCCCATATCTTGCATCATACGTTGGGCTGAATCAAAATAGTCATTACTCAATTTAAATCCCATATCCTTTAAAAGGTCTCTTCCCCAAAGGGAGATAGGGAGCTCAAGTACATATTGTTGCATTTCTCCTGAGTGGTTTTCTTGGTCCTGCCACTTTAATAATCTTGCATTCATATCTGGAGTCTTAGCATAACCCAGGCCTTGAAGTGTTTGAGAAGAGGCTTGTATGGGCCAACCTGAAGGCCAATCTTTCTTTGCTATGATACTCCTATCAGCCCCAGTATCCAAAAGGCCCAGGATCTTTTTACCATCAACTTTTAACTCCAAGACGGGGCGTTGGTCCAAATCCAAGGAGAGAAAAGTCAGATCCGTGCCCGTGGACCCAAAACCATCTTTTCTTCTCTCTCGATCCCTTGCCGCATAGCGATCATGTAAGCTCGGCAACATGACCAACTGAGCAATTCTATCTCCAGGAGAGATAGCTGTTATACCACGGGGGGAGGCTACCATGATCTTAACCACTCCTGTATAATCTGGATCTATAACCCCAGGATGGACAATAAGTCCTCTCAAGGCTGATGATGACCTCCCTAACAGCAAACCAACTGTACCAGGTTCAAGGGGTCCTTTAAAATCTGTTTCAATTAATTGGACCCCCATGTGGGGCGTTAATATGAGTCTGGTGGTGGAGCAGACGTCCAATCCTGCTGAGCCTGCAGTGGCTGTCCGCGGTCTCTAGGATGGCGGAGGGTTGGCCATCTCTCTTGATTCTGTTCTTTGTCCTGATTCTCTACTGCCCCATATATGTGTGGGCCCTGGGGTCGTGGGCCCCGCAGTCCGTTTTTTGGACGACCGCCACCATAACCTTGAGTTAAAGGCTGGCCATGGATGTCTGTCACTGAATGGCATTCATTAGCCCAATGGTTCCCTTTTTTACATTTTGGGCATAACCCCGGCCACCTGGGGCGTTGTACACTTCCTGTACTCCTTCCCCTGGGGCACTGTCTTTTAAAGTGTCCCATCTTGCCACACTTAAAACAAACTCCTGAACTTCCTCCACCTTTTCTGGTCAACTGTACTACTGCGGCAGCAAGAAGAGCATTAGTTAACGGCCCTCCAAGTTCTCTACACACTTTCATCCAGGCTTTTATCCCTTTACTCTTGTAAGGGGTGATAACGGCTCTACACTCTTTGGTACATTGATCATAGACCAACTGTTTTATTAGTGGCATAGCAGCATCCGGATCACCAAAAATCTTCCCTGCCGCTTCCACCATTCGTGCCACAAAGTCTGAAAAGGGCTCCATGGGGCCCTGTAGAATCTTAGTTAAGTACCCACTCACCTCCCCTTTGTTAGGAAGGGATTTCCAAGCCTTGATAGCTGTCTGGTTTATTTGTTCACAAACCTGATTGGGATATCCTGTCTGCTGGTTGGCAAATCTCCCCTGCCCAAGCAGCATATCTCTATTCCAGGCTGGATTTCCATCTCTCTGATTAATGGCTGCTTGCTCAGTGGCATACTCAATCAAGAAAGCTTTCCAGTCTAAGTATTGCCCTGGACTTAAGCAGGCGTGGGCCAGGCCACTCCAATCACTCGGAGTCATACAATGTCTGCTTAATGCTTCTACTTGAGCCAATGTAAAAGAAGCGGTAATGCCATAGGTACAAACCGACTCTGCAAGGGATTTAACTACTTTAAAATCAAGTGGTTCCTCATACCTGTTCCCTTGTGGATCTTGGTATACCGGATAGGCAAACTGTAATTCTGTTCTTACTTGTGTGCACATCCCCGGGCAGAAAGATCTCCCTACTTTCAGGGACTGAATAGGCTGATCTATCTGAATGGCCTCTGGATATGTAGGGGGAGTTGAAGGCGCCGCGCCAACGGCTTTACTTACCCCGACCGCCGCCAACGTGGCTGAAGGCGCCGCGGCAACGGCTTCACTTATACCGACTGCCGCCAACGTCTTTCTCTTTTACTTTTTTCTTTTCCCTTTTTCTAATAGCAGTCCTCTCCAACTGTTCTATTAGAGCGTGTAGCTACCCTTCAGAATCCGTGCCCTCTGAGTCCTCAAAATCTCTAAAATCTCTAAGATCAGGATAGAGAGGGACCTTCCTTTTGCTTCCCTTTTCACTGTCTGCCTGCTCAGATCTTTTACCTTTGTTACTTTCCTTTTCACTGTCTGCCTGCTCAGATCTTTCCCCTTGCAGAAGTTCCAAGGATGGTTCTCCCTCCTTGATTACGTTACAGCATCTTTGATCTTCTAAACAACTCCTCACCATCCTCCAAATAGGTCTTACTCCATGCTTCAGAGTACCTTGCTCCCAAGCAAAATCCTAGTCCCTGCCTAATTTGTCCCAGCAGGATACCGTAAGATTCCCTGACACCGCAAACCACGGAGCCACGGAGTCGCATTCATTCAAAAATGTCTCTAGGGTAGACTTCTTAAGTTTCAAATTCCTAGCTAAAAGTAGCTCCTGAAGAGCCAGAAAAATTGGATGTGACTGAGACAATCCCATGATTAAAAATTTACTTTCGGTTCGCAGCTTCCCCGCGAAACTTTACCCTTTGTTCGCTATTTCCGCGAAACTTTACCTTTTCTTTGCTATTTCCGTGAAACTTTACCTTTTTTCGCTATTTCTGCGAAACTTTACCCTTTGTTCGCTATTTCCGCGAAACTTTACCTTTTGTTCGCTATTTCCGCGAAACTTTACCTTTTGTTAACTATTTCCGCGAAACTTTATTGTCCCAATTTACCCCGGGAACTTACCAGTGCACTGCCCCTGACTGCAGGAGTTCTGAGTCTTTTCTGGGTCCCCGTATAGGCCAACACTTGTCGCGTCCCCCTCGACCAGCAAGGACGACACAACTCGCAAAAGCTCTTCTCCAGCAGTTTATTCAGGTCCCTTGAAAACAGTCTTCCGAATGCCCGGGCAGACCCAACCCACAGGCTAAATACTATATGAACCGCCATTCAAGTAAAGTCATGTGGTGCTATCTTAGAGGCCCATGTATGCGGAAGCAAGCCAGATCAGCGGTCTTAACCAAATATGGACTTGTTTACCACTGAGAGCACTTACTGTCGGGCTGGTGGAAGGCAGAAACTGGTGCCATCTTTAGGGCGTGGCACGTCGCAGCTCTATACAGACTCCATTGATCTACTGGTCTGTTTCTATACCAATACCATGCTGTTTTCATAACTATTGCTCTGTAGTACAGCTTGAAATCTGGGATGGTGATACCTCCAGATGTTTTTTTTTTTTATTTTACAAGATTGATTGAGCTTTTCTGGGCTTTTTGTTGTTCCATATGATATTGAGAATAGCTCTTTCCAAGTCTATAAAAATTTGTGTTGGTATTTTGATAGGAATTGCATTGAATCTATATATTGCTTTTGGTAGGATAGCAATTTTTATTATGTTGATCCTACCTATCCATGAGCAATGGAGATCTTTCCATGTTCTAAAGGCCTCTTCCATTTCTTTCTTCAAGAGCCTGAAGTTCTTGATGTACATGTCCTTTACTTGCTTGGTTAGAGTTACCCCTAGGTATTTTATGTTGTTTGTGGCTATTGTGAAGGGGGTTGTTTCCCGTATTTTTTTCTCAGCCCCTTTGTTTGTTGTATAAAGAAAGGCTTCTGATTTTTTTGAATTAATTTCGTATCCAGCCACTTTGCTGAATGTGTTTATCAGCTGTAAGAGTTCTCTGGTGGAATTTTTGGGGTCGCATATGTATACTATCATATCATCTGCAAATAGGGATAATTTGACTTCTTTGTTTCCAATGTTTATCCCCTTGATCTCCTTTAGTTGTCCTATTGCTCTAGCATGAACTTCAAGTACTATATTGAAGAGATATGGTGAAAGTGGACAACCTTGTCTTGTCCCTGAGTTTAGAGGAAATGCTTCAAGTTTCTCTCCATTTAATTTGATGTTGGCCACTGGCCTGCTGTATATTGCCTTTATTATTTCTAGGTACGTTCCTTGTATGCCCATTCTTTCCAGAACGTTTAGCATGAAGGGGTGTTGGATTTTGTCAAATGCTTTTTCTGCATCTAGCGAGATTATCATGTGGTTTTTTTCTTTCATCTTTTTTATATGGTGAATGACGTTGATAGACTTTCATATGTTGAACCATCCCTGCATTCCTGGGATGAAGCCTACTTGATCATGGTGTATGATACTTTTGATGTGTTCTTGAATTCTGTTTGCTAGTATTTTATTAAGTATATTTGCATCTATGTTCATAAGGGAGATTGGTCTGAAGTTCTCTTTATTTGTTGTATCTTTGTGTGGTTTAGGAATCAGGCTGACTGTGGACTCATAGAATGAGTTTGGCAATGTTCTTTCAGATTCTATTTTGTGAAAGAGTTTGAAAAGTATTGGTGTCAGCTTCTCTTTGAAGGTCTGGTAGAATTCCCTGCTAAAGCCATCTGGCCCTGGGCTTTTTTTGGTTGGGAGATTTTTAATGACTGTTTCTATTTCCTTACGGGATATAGGGCTGTTTAATCTGTTTATCTGATCTTGATTTAGCTTAGGTAGGTGGAATCTATCAAGAAAATTGTCCATTTCACTTAAGTTTTCAAATTTGGTGGAGTATAGATTTTTAAAGTAGGATCCAAATATTCTCTGGATTTCCTCAATGTCTGTTGTTATTTCACCCCTTTCATTTCTGATTTTGTTGTGTTTTCTCCCTCTGTCTTTTAGTTAATTTGGCTAAGGTTCTGTCTATTTTGTTGATTTTCTCGAAGAACAAACTCTTGGTTTCATTGATTCTTTGTATTGTTCTTTTTGTTTCTAAGTTGTTGATTTCAGCTCTAAGTTTGATGATCTCCTGCCTTCTGCTCCTCTTGGGAGTGTTTGCTTCTTTTTTTTTTTTCCATTCACCCAGTTTATCTGTTAATTCGCTAATATGAGCTGTCACAATTTTCTTTTTGAAGGCACTTAGTGCTATGAACTTTCCTCATAGCATAGCTTTCATTGTGTCCCATAGGTTTGGGTATATTGTGTCATCATTTTTGTTGGATTTTAAGAAGTCTTTGATCTAGTCTAGTAAAGAGTTGTTCAATTTCCATGTGAGTGTAGAATTTCTCTTGATTCTTTTGCTATTGAATTCCAGCTTTATTCCATGATGGTCTGATAAGATACAAGGGGTTATTTCAATTTTCTTGTATCTGTTGAGGCTATCTTTGTGTCCAACTATATGGTCAATTTTGGAGAAAGTTCCATGAGGTGCTGAGAATAAGGTGTATTCTTTTGTGTTTGGGTGAAACGTACTGTAGATAGCTGTTAGGTCCATTTGATTCATGATCTCTGTTAGACTTATTATTTCTCTGTTTTGCTTCTGTCTGATGATCTGTCCATAGTTGTGAGTGGGGTGTTGAAGTGTCTCACTATTAAAGGGTTTGGATCAATGTGTGATTTAATTTTTAGAAGCGTTTCTTTTATAAATGTAGGTGCCTTTGTATTTAGGGCATAGATGTTCAATATTGAGATGTCCTCTTGGTGGATATTTCCTTTAATGAGTATGTAATGCCCTTCTCTGAAACAGAACTTTTAAATTATTATTTAACACTTATTTATTTACTACTAAGTTCATCTATAAAAAACACCAACAATTTCTTAACTATTAATTCTATAAATTCCTACAACCCCTTTAACCTATCCACTAAACCTATTGATAATTATTTTTCTAACCTTTTATAGAATGATACAGTCTCTGGGGCAGGTCCTCAGTCGTCAGGAACACAGTTCTTTGTTGTAGATTCTTTAAAGCACTTAGCAGTCCTTTCTGTGGATCTCTCAGATGCAGGTTCATCAGGGTAAGTTGGTTATTGCAGTCTCACCTTAAATAAAGCTTTATGCTTTCTTCTCTGTGGGAGACCCCAGCTGTCTGCAGGCCAACTTATGTCTTTTGAATCAGGAACTCAGCTGCTCTTCCTCATTCCTTAAAGCCAGGCACAATTTCCTTTAGGCCACTGTTCAGACAGATCAAAACCCTCTAGGCAATAGCTGAGCCACAGGGTTTAGTCCTTGACCTTTGGTGTCTTGCTCAGGCTTTCTTTGCTCACCAGCTTCTTTCTGCTTTAGGGAAATCTGGCCACCAAATGATGGCCAGCACTTTTTTCAGCAGGACTCTTAGAGCTCTCTAGCATCAGGGGCCTCTTCTTTCTCTGGGCTCCATGCACCATCCCTAAGTAGGAGTAACTCTGCTTCAGCCCAACCTGGGCTCCGCCCACCCAGCAGCCAAAAACAATGCCAGGCCAGACACTCTGTTTCTTCAGGTCCATTAAGTCTTTCCTGTTTTCCTGACTTCAACCTTGTTTTTCAGTCTATTGAGTATTTCCTGACTTCATGCTGATAATGCTCTTCATGTCCCGAATTAAGAGACAGTATCAGAAACTCTATATATTTTCTAAACCTAATTTATCTAACCCCCTACACTTCTCTGTCTTTTTTTATTAACTTCAATTGGAAGTCTATTTTGTTTGATATTGGGGTGGCTACTCCAGCTTGTTTCCTGGGTCCATTTGCTTGGAAAACCTTTTCCCAGCCCTTTACTCTGAGATAGTGTTTATCTTCAATAGTGAGACGTGTTTCTTGTATACAGCAAAAAAGATGGGTCTTGTTTACAGATCCAGTCTGCAAGTCTGTGTCTTTTTATTGGCGAGTCGAGTCCATTGATGTTGATGGATATTAGAGACCAGGGGTTGTTTTTTCCCATTATTTTGGTATAGCTGGCTGTCTTGTGTTTCTTTTTGTTTAGTTGCTGTGGAGGATTCTATTTCCTCTGTTTTCTTGGGTGTAGTTATCTTCTGAGAAATGCTACTCAAGACGACTCTGAGATTCCATCTCACACCTGTCAGAATGGCTAAGATCAAAAGCTCAAATGACACTACATGCTGGTGAGGGTGTGGAGAAAGGCGTACCCTACTCCATTGCTGGTGGGAGTGCAGGCTTGTGCAACCACTATGGAGGTCAGTATGGCGACATCTTAGAAAAGTTGGAATAGCTTTGCCTCAGGACCCAGCCATACCATTTCTAGGTGTACACCCAAATGCCTCTTCACGGAATCATAAGGAAGTTTCCTCATCTATGTTTATAGCAGCCTTATTTGTAATAGCTAGAAACTGGAAACAACCCTGATGTCCCTCAACTGAAGAATGGGTTAAAAACTGTGGTACATCTACACAATAGAATACTATTCAGCTATCAGGAACAATGAAATTATGCAATTTGCAGCCAAATGGATGGAACTAGAAAAGCTCATCCTGAGTGAGCTAACCTAGAATCAGAAAGACGTATATGGCATCTATTCACTTATAGTAGGATTATAGCTATATGTAGAAGGTATCTATACTACAACTAACACACCAAAGGGAACTTGGACATAGACTTTTTATTTTTAATTTTTATTTATTTTTTATATATTTTCTATTTTTTAGTCTTTTTTATCTATTTGTAAGCTTATTGGTTTGCTTGTTTAGTAGTTCTCTCTCCCAGGCAATGAGACACTTTTCACTGATGGTACTGCTTCGTAGACCCCCAATGAATGAGGAGGCTTTTGGCCCTCGTACGACCTCTGAAATGAGATGAGGGACTGTTATATAAGTACACCCCACCCCAGAGAAATGGGATGGAAGGGTTAGGAGGTAAAGAAAAAAAATGAAATGTGATGTTTCAGCCTTTTACTACTAATTGTCATAAGCTGTTTAGGATAATTAAGAAATGCAAACTAATGGTTATGCAAGCCGGTCATTCTGTTAGGTACTATGACAGCCTATTATAGTTATTTCCTAAGCTAATCAGAAATAAAGTTGCTAAGAGACAAGCAACATCTGCTTATCCTAATATAAGAGATAGAGAGGGCCTCTTCAAAAACCTCAAGAGATCTGCAGAATATGGCATTCAAAGATGTTCTCTTAAGTTTAGATTTTTTGATATCGAGACATGTCAACTCCTGACAGCATCCCCATTCTCCTCCAAGTAGAAAATGATCATGGACGAATCTCCAGTGGGAGATGATTGAATTGGTCGCAAGCCTATATCTTGGTAGGAAAAGCCCCTTGCTCCAACTGTAGACAGAATGCTGTCCAAAAAGTACAAAACCTGGAAGCAGGTAAGTCGACAGCCTAGCTCTGCCAAGACAGGGTAGGCAAATACTTCATAACCCCTGCTCTACAATCAATGTCTGTCAGAGAAACGGTGCCAAACGACTGAAGATCGATGCGGTAATATATTCAGAGAAAATGGGAACTGTCCAGGCAGCCACTGGTATGTCATTTCTGAGTTTGGGAACCTGCAGGCCCTGTACTTCCTGTAAAATCAGATATATTTATCCCTCTTAGGTCTCTGAGGTGGTTGAAGAAGAGATAGCTAGAGTCTCATAATTAAATTTTGAGTTTTTTAGGAATCAAGAGAGTGTTATAGATCTAAGAATATACTTTTAAAATTTTGTTGCAAGTTATTATGAATGTTGAGTCAGGTATAGAACTTTAAACCCATGGAGATGGTTAGATAGTAGAATGTTAAAGTCAGGTACCAAATACATATGGACTGGACATTGGGAATGTACACTAAGCCATATAACCCTCATAACTGTGGCCTAATTACCTCTGTTGTTTTGTATTGTATTTATTATTATAAGAGAAAAAGCCATTTTTTGGACTGAAAGGGAAAACTGTAGGGGGAAATAGATATACCTTAAACTTAAAAGAAAAAGAAGGGAAGAGGATGGGGGATGAGGGTGGGAGGGTGGGACTGGAGGGGGAATAGTGAGAGGACTGTGATTGAGATGTAACTTGAAGAAATAAAAAGTAAAGGAAAATAAAAGAACTAGCTTAGGTGGGCTGAGATTGATCAATTTACACCAAGGCTTGTGAAAATCCATGTGGTGTCTGTGTTCTCATTTATAATGTATGCTTAAATATTAACAACTGCAAAACCAATTAATGATAACCTAAATACTGGTAAACAGTTTACTTAGCCAATAATTTTTTTACAGAGTTTTCTTCCTAGTATCTTCTGTACGGCTATATATATATATATGTATGTATATGTAGGTATTATTTGAATTTAATTTTATCTTGTAAAATATTGTTTGTTTATTTTGATTGAAAGTTTTGTCATGTATTAGTAGTTGAGGTCAGCATATGTGGTCTCTTAAAATCTGCAGGATATCAATCCAAATCTTTTTGACTTTTATATTGTACACTGACAAATTATGTGAAATTTTAATAGATCTACCTTTATATGCTACTTGTTTTTTTCTTTTTTACTTTTTACCTTGCATCTTTTAATATTCCTTCTTTAATTTATGTGTTTAGTTCTAGGTCTTACACATAGATTCCTGAACCTTGAGAGGAAGGTTGTTAAATAGTTATTCCTTTTAAGAAAGAATACTCCCAGATCTCTTATTCTCTGTATGATACCCATTGGAGGTGTCTGTTAATTGCCATACACTCCATTTAATCAAACAAAACTAGTATTTCCTTTCCTAAGGCTTATGACCTATCTAGTATCAGTGTGGGCTATTGGTTATATCTTGCAGAGCAGGTCTACAATCTACTAGAAAGTGATTGGTTACCCACATAACATTATTTCCCCCCAATCACAAGAAAACTTTCTTGCCTGACAAGTTGTAATTGTAATCCTCAAGGAACAGATTTTAAGGAAATTGTTGAGTATTTTTGTCCTAGCATAGCATAAACAATACATTCTGTCACTATATTTGATTTGAATTCAATGACTATATGGTTTAATTGAGGAGAGGCATTTTATTTAAACTTAAATATATTTATACAGGTTAGCATAGACTTAAAGACAATTTAACTTTTAAGATTTATAATCATGAAATTTCTATATATTTTTATGTAATGGTTTTATAATAAAATAATGGTACAGTATGTTTTACATGAAGAACAATATAGACACTTTTGAAATGAAGCATATTAGCAAATAGTATTTGCTATAATAAACTCTGTTTGGCTCAGATATGTGAGAACACATTATATTTAAAAACTTTTTTAAAATCATTTCGGCAGATAAAATTTTAATTTGAGTTAGTTTTATATTCCTGGAGGATAATTGCTATTTTTGACGAAGGAATCAATTTTTAACCAATATTTCATTGATTTATTATGTATACCAGAGTAAGGCAATTAACATCTTTCTGAATCTATTTCTTAATTTATGTGGCACAGGTGTCACTATTATGTTGAAGTAGGAGGATAAATATTCAATTTTCAATGAAGAATATACTTCAGGTGCAAAGAGGATAGAATGTGATGGAGATCTGACTGTCTGTTTTTAAACCATGGCTTTTAAATTCAGCAGAAGTTACTTAACCAATCATAAATACTTGCTTTCTACAATGTATAAATTAGTGCTAGAAAATATATGAGGTAGTATATATAATTCTTCCTTTCTAAAAAAGAATAAAAATCATATTCCTTTCCAATAGACTTAGAAGACATGAAATCATCAATAATATACTAGATGATATCAGAGCAAAAATGAATTATTAATAATTTATTCAATTCTTGTTATGGAAAATTGAAAAAAGTATTGTGATGATTTTCATAAGCTTTCACATTACACAATACTGGAAATATATATTGGGTGAATGCATCTCAGTGAACAGTCATTTAAACTTTGAAACTAGGTCATCAGGAAGTTACTCTCATTACAGCTGTGATTTATTTTTCTACCTTCTTCATTGTTGTTCATAACCATCATGTGTCTGTAATAAAAACCAATATTTGATTTTGACCTTTTTGCTTTTTATTCTGTAAAAACAGTGTTTTTGTTACTTGTTTTACAAATGTTTTTTTTCTTTTAATAAAATATGTTTTGTTTAATGACAATAAAGTATGGCATAGTAGTCACATACATAACAAGAAATTATATATTCATCAAAATTTATTCAATGCACAAAAAAGGAGAGAACATGAGAGAAATTGGAATATACCATTACAGATGGGATGAAGAGAGAGTATAATTCAAAAATGAATAGTAATTACTTTAAAAAACAAAAATTTAAAAAACCTGCTACCCTATAATAAATTACCAATGTCCACACTAGTTTCTATAGATTAACAAGTTGACATCTCAGGGTATTATTCCTTATGGAGTTGTTAACCAGTGAGGTCTCATGGATTTCTCAATATTACTTTTTTCAATGCTATACTTTATCCTCTAGAACTTAATATTAACACCTTATCTAAAGATACAACAATTTTGGGTCACAGAACATGGAGAAATCAAGGTGATACTCACCTGAGAATTTCTTCCCTGCTGGATAGCTTTTGTAATAATAGAAAGCAACACAAATGCTACCAGAGGAAAAAAATTATCTATCTTGACCAACTGTGAACTCTGTAAACTATAATAATGACTGTGATGACAGCATGTCCACTCATACAACAGTGATGTGAGCATCATTGGAGCAACCAATCATTTTGTGATTGAATTTTAGATCCCACAAGGTAAAACCAATACATGACACCATTATTGGGAAAAAGAACTTGAGACAAATAAGTTATAGGACTCAGAGGGCAACTTGCTACTATTATGAAACTAAATAGAAGTATTAAGATGATACTAACAACTTATTATTATACTCATAATCTAATTAATCTCTCATCACTCTTAGAGAATCTATTGAAAATAGGTTATGGTTAATGCAGATTTACAATTATTCAAATAACACAGAGTACATTTCTCTATTCTTCTGCATTAAATGAGATTTATGTATCACACCCATTCCCCCCCCCAAAAAAAAAACCCAGGGATCATTCTGGAAGAAGGATATACATTAGTCAGATGTGGTGAATGACTATAAGGAAAGAGTATCTTTTGCATATAGCAGGACATTGCATATATAGCCGAATTTTTCTTTAAAAATCATGCACTAGATCAGCAACAACAAAAGCAAGATCAAGCCTCAGTATGGTTATATGCTAGGAAAAGAACTATTAGTAATGGGTAGCTGCTGGAAAGGTACATTCAGTTTTCTTTAAGAGTGTAGGTACTGCATCAATCTTCAGCTTTATGGCCCCATTTCTCTGACAGACATTGAGTGTAGAGAAGGAATTATGAAGGACTTGCCTACTCTGTCTTGGCAGAGCTAGGCTGTCAACTTACCTACTTCCAAGGTTTGTCCTTTTTGGACAGCATTGTGTCTACAGTTGAAGCCAGGGTTTTTTGTTGCCAAGAGATAGGCTTGCCACTAATTCAACCATCTCCCACTGGAGATTCTTCGATCCTCATCCTCTACTTGGAGTAGAATAGGGGGTGCTGTCGGGAGCTGATATGTCATGATATCAAAAAATCTTAAGTTAAAAAACATCTTTAAATACCATATTCTGCAGATATCATAAGGCTGAAGATTGATGCTGTAATGTATGGAGAGAAAATGAGAACTGTCCAGGCAGCCACTGGTATGTCATTTCTTAATTTTGGAAGCTGCAGGCCCTGCACTTCCTATATAACCAGATATATTTATCCCTCTCAGGTCTCTGAAGTGGTTGAAGAATAGATAGCTAGAGTCCCATAGTTAAATTTTGAGTTTTTTAGGAATCAAGAGGGTGTTCTGGATCTAAGAAGATGTTTTTAAATTGTGATGCAAGTTACTAGGAAAGCTGAATTAGATATAAAACTTTAAACTCATGGATATGGTTAGATAGTAGAATGTTAAAGTAAGGTGCCAAATACATATGGGCTGGACATTGGGAATGTATGCTAAGCCATATAACTCTCATAATTGTGGCCTATTTATTTCTGTTGTTTTGTACTGTATTTATTGTACTAAGAGAAAGAACCATTTGTTGGACTGAAATGGAGAGCAGTTGGGGGGAAAAAGATATTCCTTAAACTTAAAAAAAAGGAAGAGGATGGGGGATTGAGGGGGAAGAGTGTGGGAGGGTGGGACTGGAGCGGGGAGTAGGGAGGGGGTTGTGATTGAGATATAAGTTAAACAAATAAAAAATAAATTATAAAAATAAATAAATAAATAAAATAAAAAAAAGAGTGTAGTTACTGACAAATTGACCATATTGCTATAAATAAGCATCCAACATTCAAGATATATGGGCCGGAAAAAATATTCTTCATGGTTTTAAACAACACAAACACACAATTACATCAAAAAAGGACATGGAGTTTGCAGGTAGGAAAAGAGTGGGTAGATCTCAGAAAAGTTGGGGCATGAATATTTTCAAAACACATGATACCGAATTCTAAAACAAAGAAATAAAAGTAAGACTAGAGAATTAATATATATGAATTTCAAATAATATAATGTGTTGATCTGATGATATTTTAAAGAATACTTTTGTGAAATGTATATTCCACGATCATTTACAGTTCTATTCCAGGCTAATTTAATAGATTTATTAAGTTATTTTTGACATATTAGTGTAATATGCTAATTTTCTTTTTTGACATAATTCCATCAATTTAATTGATCAATAAATCAATTCAAATTCAACTAAATCATTCTTTTTTGGGGGGTTTCAAATATGTTTTTATTTTTTAAATTTTTTTTAATAATTTATTTTTTATTTCTTCAAGTTACATCTCAATCACAATCCCCTCCCTACTCCCCCCTCCAGTCCCACCCTTCCACCCTCCTCCCCCTCAACCCCCCATCCTCGTCCCTTCTTTCTTTTTTTTTAGTTTAAGGCATTTTTTTCCCCAACAGCTCTCCCTTTCAGTCCAAAAAATGGTTCTTTTTCTTATAACTACAAATACAATACAAAACAACAGAAATAAATAGGCCACAATTATAAGAGTTATATGGCTTAGCATACATTCCCAATGTCCAGTCTATATGCATTTGGCACCTGACTTTAACATTCTACTATCTAACTATCTCCATGAGTTTAAAGTTCTATATCTAACTCAGCTTTCATACTAACTTGCCTCATAATTTTAAAAATATCTTCTTAGATCCAGAACAGCCTCTTGATTCCTAAACAACTCAAAATTTAACTATGAGACTCTAGCTATCTATTCTTCAACCACCTCAGAAACCTGAGAGGGATAAATATATCTGATTATATAGGAAGTGCAGGGCCTGGAGCTTCCAAAACTAAGAAATGACATACCAGTGGCTGCCTGGATAGTTCCCATTTTCTCTCCACACATTACAGCATCAATCTTCAGCCATTTGGCCCCGTTTCTCTGACAGACATTGATTGTAGAGCAGGAATTATGAAGGACTTACCTACCCTGTCTTGGCAGAGCTAGGCTGTTGACTTATCTGCTTCCAAGTTTTGTCCTTTTTGGACAGAAGTCTGTCTACAGTTGAAGCAAGGGGTTTTTCTTGCCAAGAGAAAGGCTTACCACCAATTCAATCATCTCTCACTGGAGATTCTTCGATGCTCATCTTCTACTTGGAGTAGAATAGGGGGTGCTGTCAGGAGCTGACATGTCTCGATATCAAAAAAATTTTAAGTTAAGAAAACATGTTTGAATGCCATATTCTGCAGATCTCTTCAGGTTTTTGAAGATGCCCTATCTATCTCTCATATTTAGATAAGCAAATATTGCTTGTCTCTTAGCAACTTGATTTCTGAGTAGCTTAGAAAATAACTGTGATAGACTGTCATAGTAACTAACAAAATGACACGTTTTCATGACTATTAGTTTCCGTTTCTTAATTATCCTAAACAGTTTATGTCGGTTGGTAGCAAGAGGTCAAAACTTGACATTTCATTTTTAATATTACTACAAACAATACCTTTAAGAAGCGTTACCCTTAATTTTGTATCAATATACAAAGATCAATAACAATGTGGCCAAATATAATCTTAATTTTTTATCAATATACAAAGATCAATACTGAGGTAGCCCAATACAATCTTAAATTTACATCAATATACAAGGGTCATTCTTAAAAACATGTACACAATTTTGAGAGTTTGGGCACAAAGAACTAAGTTCAAATCCATTCTAATTTTGCTTGACTCTAACATAATTTTATTCATTCTTTAATATATTAAGCAAAATTAAATTTATGAGAGTGATGCCCTTAAATTTGACCATGACATATGAAATCCTTTCTCAAGTTTATAAAGGTATTTTATAGAAAATAAATATTTACATAGAAAATTATGTAACAACTACAGGCAAATATACTTTCATGAATATTTATTTCAGTAAAAGATATTGGCAAATGGCATAATAATTGACATTATTAAACTGGTTACAAATTTAAGACATTTTACACATAAAACATGCTAAAAATTTTGGAAAGTAAGTCTGCTAATAGTTTTGTTTTCATTGCTTTCTCCTCTTTTTAAAATTTTTAATTAATTTATTTATCCATTTTAACATCCACTTCACAACCCTCTCCTTCCTCTCCTCCTAATCCTATGTTCCTACTTGGCTCCCATTCCCTGTCCCTTTCTCTCAGAGAAGGGACACTCCCACTGATTCGCCCCATACTTCATGTTGCATCAGAATTAACTGTAACCTCTTCCACTGCAGCCAGTCAATGCAGCCTAGATAGAGGAAAGTTTTCTAACTGTATGTAACAGAGGGGTGTCAGGGGTAGCCCCCACTCCAATTAGTAGGGGGCCCACATAAAGACCAAACTCTCCCTCAGCTCCATGAGTATAGAGGGCCTGTGTTTAGTCCAGGCATGCTCTTTGATTGTTGGTTCAGTCTCTGTGAGCCCCCATGGGCTGGGTTAGATACTTCTGTTGGTCCTGTTGTGTAGTTCTTTTTCCCTTCCAGTGCCTCTGTCCTTTCTCCAACTCTTCCACAAAACTTCCAGGTCTCTGTCCAGTGTTTAACTGTGGGTCTCAGCTTCTGTTTTGATCTTTTGCTGGATGGAGTCTCGGGCAGAACATTCATACTATGCTCCTGTGTGCAAGCACAGCAGTCCATCATTAATATTGCCGAGTTGGCTCTCTCCTGTAGGTTAGGTCTCAAGTTGGGCCAGTCCTTGGCTGGCAATTTGCTCAATCTCTGCTCCATCCTTATCACTGGATGTCTTGTAGGCAGGATGCGTGACCCCCTCCATCTACTGAGAAAAGATCAACTGATAATAGATCTTCAGTAAAAATTGGGGCCTAAAAATCTTTATTTCTCAAATTAATTTATTAATTCTTATTTTTTTATTTTGCACCCTGATCACAGATGCCTCCCTTCTCTCCATCTATTCGCAACCTCTGACTCTCTACCCCCTTTCATTCTCCTCAGAAAAGGAGACTCCCTACCACCTTTATCAACCCATCATTGCTCTTCAACTCACATCAGGACTACACATCCTCTTCCACTGAGGCCACACAAGGAAGCTCAGCTAGGGTAAGGTGATCCACAAATAGGCAATAGAGTCCATGACAGGGATATTCTCTGCTCCACTTGCTTTGGGATTTACTTGAACATCAATTTGTCTATCAGCTGCATATATGTAGAGGGCCTACACCCAAACTATACATGCATTTTGGTTGGGACTTCATCTCTGTAAGTCCTGAGGGGCCTAATTAATTGGCTCTTTTAGTCTTCTTGTAACGTTCTTGTCCCCTCTGGATATCTCAATTCTTCCTCCCACTCTTCTACAAGACTCCTCAAGAGCTCCACCCAATGTTTGGCTGTATTTCTCAACTTCTGTTTCAATATGTTGCTGGGAGGTGCCTCTCAGAATATAGTTATGCTAATTTCATGGTTGCAGCCATAGCAGAGCATCATTTATCATGTCAGGAGTTGGCTCTCTCCCTTTGGTTTGGTCTCAAGTTGTACCAGTCACTAGTTGCCCATTCCCTTTAATCATTGCTCCATCTTTATCCCTTTGCATCTTGTAGCCAGGGTATATTATGGGTCGAAGGTGAGTTTCTGTCCTCCTCACTCCATTGGAAGTCCTGCTAGACTAGGAGATCATGTAATCCATATATTGCAGAATATAGATATCTATATAAAGAATGATTATGTGCAGGTCAGGTGAAAAAAATTGCTTTTGTGAGTCCCTGCTTGTTACAACAATGTCATGTCCAGGTGATAGCATTTCATAACAACCATCCCCGTCCTATATCTCTTACACTGTTTACCCTTCCTCTATCACTTAGTCAGGTGAATGTGTGGGGAGAGGGTCATGGATGGAGGTTTCCTGTTTAGTGATTATCTGACTCTTATTCTCTACACAAGCTCATAACTTATCATATTTTAATAGAGTATTTTTGCAAATTTTAACTTTTTTCAGAAAAATATTCAGTAATGTGATTAATTTAAATTGTAAGATTATCTTTGTTCTACAAAATGGTTGGAATTTTTAACAATTTCTAAGTGTTTGAGATGTATAATTGATTCATTCAAATCGAACATAACAGTTTGTTCTGACTTAATTTCATGAAACAGCTCATTGTGAGAAATTGTAAGAAGATTTTGTTGAAAACGTTTTTTGTGTGATACCATTTTAAATAGTTTATGATTTTCTAAAGAAAGTGTGGGCATTATTCATCAGAGAAGAGACTTCATGCTCCTTGATGTTTTTTTCAAGATGAAGACTGTTGAATGCCACAATTTAAAGATATAAACACTCCCCATACACTTAGCAAAGGAACCATGTTTATATTAGAAAAAACCTAAATCAACTTATAAAAAAGAAAAAAAAAGCAAAGAAGAAAGGAGACTATAGAATGGACATATGAATTACAACATTGGGACTGGAAATGCTTTTAAAAATGAATTGGTATGAAATAAAAAGTTTTTAAAAAATATCTTTTTTAAAAGTTGAATAGCTTACTGATGTCAGAGTGTGAAAATTTTCCTTTTACAATTCCTGTTAAGCTAATACTTTAATCTAGATAAAGTCTTATTTCTCTGAGGCCCTGTAATTATATTCTGTATTTTTTCTTGTGTTTATTCATCATAGTTTTCCCATGAAATAGCATTGTTTTCAACTAATACCATTATGAGCCAGAAATGATGAAAATGACAAGAGTTTTTATTAAACTATAATTTTTAAAATGGGAAATATAAAACAGCAGTATTTTGCTGTTTAATTAATTTAATGCACTCGTAATGTACAGTGATATTTGCACTATTCATATACCTAAGAACATCTACAATGATACCATGAAGACATAAGTGTGAAAAACTGATATACATACCTTACATACATACAAGGAAAAGCTCTCTAATAGACTTAAGACCCACTAAACAAGAAAGAAATCATGCCTGCGATTAGAAACATAGCCAATTATCTGGGGTGAGAGAACTCATGAGTATAGGAAAAGAACCTGCAACCACCACTTTACTAAATCAGGAAAATCTCTTACTACATTTAAGTATTTATTCTTATAATCACATAAAAATGTAGTTCTTAGTCCTCATTCAAGATCTCTTTGCAATAAATGGAGACTATTATATTAAACTACAATAAATAACAAAAGTATAATAGATAACCCAGTTCAAATTGATATCTACAACACTATTTCTGCACCTAGGGCTGACAAATCAGCAGAGAGAGAGGGCTGAAAGATTGTAAGATCCAGAGGAAAAGGAAACTTTTTAGGTGATTGTGTCTCCTAGAAATTTCACTGAGTCTATCAATATTACTACCTAAACAAGAATTGAAAAACTACTACAACAATGGACATACTAACATAAAAATGTGAACAGTAACAGATACTCAATAATAGTCAAAGAAATTTTGGCAACTGGAGAATACTGAGAAAGGAAGAAATTTTGTTATCCAATTAATTGTTCAATACCAATTGGTAAGCCTTAAGGTAATATTTATACAGATCTTATTATATGATCTTAATAGTTTGTACTTGTACAATTAGAAATTCTTGTTATATTCACAATTAAAGAAAATCATGCCATAAATTTAAAGGAAAGCAAGGAGGGTGCATTGGAGGTTTTAGAGAGATAAAATAGAGGGATTTAACAATGCAATTATATTATAATTTAAAAAAATTGTAAAAAGCATCTTTTCTGGGTATAGTAGTCTGGGATGGCACCTGTGGTCTCTTAGGGCTTGTAAAATATCTTCCCAGGACCTTCTGGCTTTTAAAATTTCTGAGGAGAAGTCTGGTGTGATACTGATGGGTCTGCCATTATACATTACTTGTCCATTTTCTCTTACAGCTTTTAATATTATTTCTTTGTTCTGTACATTTGTACTTTTGGTTATTATGTGATGATTGGAATCTTTTCTAGTCTAATTTAATTGGTGTTCTATATGTCTCTTGGAATTTTATAGGCATCTCTTTCTTTAAGTTTGGGAGATTTTCTTTTATGAGTTTGTTGAAAATACTTCCTGGTCCTTGGAGTTGGAAGTCTTCTCTTTCATCTATTCCTATAATTCTTATGTTCTGTCTTTTTTATTGAGTCCTTAATTATTGGATGTTATGTGTGAGAAATTTTTTAGATTTCTCATTTTCTTTGATTGTTGAATTAATTTCTTCAATTGAGTGTTCCACACCTGAGATTCTATCTTCCATCTCTTGTATCCTATTGTTGTTACATATGTCTGTAGTTTCCTTTCCCTTTCCTAAGCTTTTCACCTCCAGGATTGTGTCTGCTTGTGTTTCCTTTGTTGTTTCCATTTCCAATTTCATGTCTCAAACATTTAATTTATTTCCTTCAACAGCTATATTGCCCTTGCCCCCATTGCCTGTATTTCTTTTTTCTTTTCTTTTTTTTTTAATATTTATTCATTACTTCAGGTTAAGTCTCCATCACAGTACCTTCTTTCAACCACTCCCAGTCCAGCCCTCCCACCCTCTACACCCATCCCTTCCATCCTACTCCTCCATGTCCCTACATATTAGTCCCCCTCCCCACTTCAGCAGTCATATGAGGGCCAAGAGCCTCCTCATACACTGTTGCCTGTATTTCTTTAATGACCTTGTCCCTCTCCTTCTCTTGTTTGATTTGGTATTCCTGAATGTATTTAATGGAATTCTCCATTATTTTCATCTCTTTGATTGAGTTTTCCTGGATGTCTTTAATGGATTTGCCATTGCTTTCATCTGTTGAATTTTGATTTCTTTAAACTCATTAAGGGATTTATTTTCTTCTTTTAAGGACTCTATCATTTTCATAAGTATAGATTTGTCATTTTGTTGTTTTTCAGCTGCAGTAGGATGATCAGGGCTTGCTGTATTAGAATAGCTGAGTTTTGTGGGAGTTACATTTCCCTGACTTTGTTGGTTTTGTTCTTTTGCTGTCCTTTGGTAATCTGACTGTCCTTACTTGATTGTTTCTGGTGAATAGAGGGAGACTTATATGTGGGCTCCCCTAACCTGAGGAAAAGGATGGGAGGGAGTAGAGTAGAAAATAGGAGAATGGGACTGGGAGGAGAAAAGGGAAGGGCCTGATAAAGGTGTAGCTTAAATTAATAAATAAATGTAAAAAAATTTATTCTAGTATTGATATATTTTCCTATGTCTGGCATTTCCATTTGGTTTTCTCTTTGTGTGTCATCAACTAAATTGCAAATTTTTTAAAGAAATAATCGAAACTGAACATGTTTTAAGACGTGTTTGTTTAATTATTTGATGTACATGAATTATTTTCTTTCATTATTGTTAGGAAGACTTCAAATGAAATATAACTAGAGAGTGTTTTTCTGAGGTTTCTATTAATATTTAGACTACGGAGTACAAAGAATGATGGCCATTAATTATTCTCATTTGATTTTAAATTTTCTAGATTATTTTTTAGACCTTTTACATACTTAAGTGTATCATACTTGCTAGTCTGTGTTACCTCAGTGCAATTTTGTTTTGTGTTTTTATGAAA
Organism: Lophiomys imhausi; assembly: GCA_907164525.1. Taxonomy (NCBI): domain Eukaryota; kingdom Metazoa; phylum Chordata; class Mammalia; order Rodentia; family Muridae; genus Lophiomys; species Lophiomys imhausi. The sequence goes on along the minus strand of CAJQZJ010034276.1, from coordinate 1,236,716 downwards.
GTATATGAAGAGGCTATGCTTTTGATTAGGCATATTAGAAAAAAAGTAGTTTCCTCCTGAGGGTAGGGAGGGGGTTTGTTGAGTGTGACTCCAGAGGTTTGTGACTGGGAACAGTGAGACTGAACAGATCCAGACCAAGATTACCTCAACGTTTGGGGCCACAAGCACCAACACTGAGGTTGGTAGGCGTGGGGTCCAGCTCTCTCTCTGCTTCCACCTGTCTTTCTGGGGCACATAGACACATCCCAAAGGTCTACCTTCACCGTAACCTGAACATGTCTGGGATACCTTTTCCCAGGTACTATTTCCAGTTTCTCAATCCCAGCCAATAAAGTACATCTGTGCCCAAATTTACCGCCCACGCTTCCCAAGGTTCAAAAGAGGACCCTCAGACATCTCAGAGGGAGAAAGTGCTGGGATCTTAGTAGATTTCAGTGGACCATGGAGGAGATAAGATCACCATGACATAGACTGTAATAAAGGATCACTAAATATGCTATATCAGAGCTGTTAGGATTTCCCCACAGATACCAAAGAAAGCTTTCTCCAACTGCACCTTCACTTCCCTTGTCCACATTTCCTTGCTCTAACTAGAGCACCAGTTCCCTGGGCTTCTAATACCAGCAAGTTTGGCCCCGACTCCCAAGGTTCTTCCTGCAGACTTTGATAAAAGGATGCTTCAGCACCTCACATTGGAGCTGTATCCAGCAGGAAAACAGATGGAAGCATGGCCAGCTCCTGCTTCAGTTGGTATGCAGCCTGATATCGCTCACCAGATGCGGAACCCCTCACCAATTGGACACTCATCCACCACCCCCCACCACCGATTTTTGCTACACAGGCTCAGTAGTTAAGAATGTCTACTGCTCTTTCAGAGTACCTGTGATCTGTTCATATCACCCATGTTGCATGACTCACAAATGCCTATGACTTCAGCTCCAGGGGGCCTACAGAATGAGTCCTTCCTGGGAACCTGAGCTCATAGGCATATACACAACCAATTATGTATAATTAATAATGAAAATAATCTTTAAAATTTTTATTTGTAAAAAGTAAATAAAATAAAATTTTCAAAAGGTAATTGCCTTTGCTTGTAAAAAAAAAAACTTTTATGAAATCTTTTAGATAAAATACAAACAGTAAGCAACAAATTCTTAACAGGTATTCCCAAATGTTCTAACTTTCTGAATAAGCAATGACAAAAAGAAATCATAAAATTTGCAGATAAGCGTGATTCTCACTTCTCTTTAAATAAGGTTATTTGGCAATAGGTAGAGTCTATTACTGAGATCCACAACTGATCAAAATGCAGAGAATCAATGATGGTAAGATGTTAAAACTGAAAGGATACATATACAATGTAACTCCTATACCTAAGTCTAAGGGAAATTCTTGAAGAAAGCCAGAAAGTCTGAAGAAGGTAGAGAACCATACACCTGTTGTGAGACAATGTCTTCAATATAAAACAAAAAAGCTGTATCTGTAAAATCACAACAAGTAATTACTGAATTAAAAAGACCTTCACAGTAGCAACACCAGCTGACATATTAATGTGCATATGGGAAATTTCACAAGGCTTCACCCCTAGATGAAGAGCTACAGAAAATAATGGCTGCTGTGAGAGGAGTAATTGGACTTCTGAATGGTTATTCACTATCAAATACACTGCACTAAACACCACACACACACACACACACACACACACACACACATACACACACACACTCACATGGACATGCACATTCAAGTATTCACAGGCACACCCTTACATGCATCCTCCCTCCTACAGGAGCCACACTAAATAAGCAGATTGTATTTATGTGTGTGTTCACACACACACACCCAAGCAACAAAAATAAAGATAAAAGTCAATGATTTAAGAGCAATTTTAGATACATGGAAGAACTTGAAGAAGTCAGAGGAGGGAGGAGAGGAGTAAATGTTGTAAATATAGTCCTCATGTCTAAAAAAAAAAATCTCAAAAATAAAACATTAATTAAAAAATATAAAACACCAATTTTCAGTGAACTAAGATTATGGACTAAGAAGAGGGCCATTTTGTAATTTATTAGTAAGAAAATATTGTGAAGATTTGATAAGAGATGAAAGGAAAGTTTAATGAATTGACCTTGTTATCAAATAGTGACTTGAAATATGATTTGGGGGCCAGGATGAATTAGAAACTTTTAGAAGCAAGGTCTTTAGCTATTTCTCATAGTATTCACCCTCCAAATTATCAAAAGAATGGTTAACTGTTCAATTAAACATAAAATATGACCTTATATACCCAAACAATAAGAAAGTATTAATTTTCATAGCCACGAGCAACCTCACAAAAATATAGACACTTGAAGTATTTTATATTTTGTGAAATTCTGTAACTGAAAGGGAATGTTAATCATACAGGAATTTTGAATAAGTTATAGACTGATTGATAATAGTATGTTTATGCTTTCATTCATTTCAGTAATGTTGCCATAATAAACACCATATAAATAATAAAAAAGGAACAAGGTTATGCACTGTCTTCATTTTTCTTGCAATTTTTCTGTAATTCTTAACTATGTCTTAACAAAAAAATGTAAATGAGGACTAATATATTAATAAGATAGCAGATAATTGTATAAGAAATGGTTTTCTAATACTCACATCTAATTTTTGTAAATATGTATTTTTTTACAAATCTTATAATAGCAAAAATAAGTTGAAAAACAAACACAAATCAGTTTTAAGATTGTTGGATAATGTCTTCCTAGCGGATCTCAAGCAAAGTTGTAAAATAAAGGGATATATTCTTGGGCAATTATTTTTTTTTTGAGATGCTTATGATAATTTTTACAGTCATAGTTTCCTTCTTTCTTTTTATTTTTTTTTTGTAGTTTTTTTGAGGCTAGGTTTCTCTGTGGATCCCTGACTGTCCTGAACTCACTTTGTAGACCGGGGTGGCCTCGAACACACAGAGATCTGTCGGCCTCTGCCTCCCGAGTGCTGGGGTTAAAGGCATGCACCACCACACCGACTACAGTCATAGTCTTCAATGTCAAACAAAATATCCATTTTAGTTGCTGTGACATCCAAGCAAAAAGCAAGAATTGTTTCCTGAATATACAACAGAAATGGGAATGAAAGACTGCCTCTAAATAACCACAACATGCTTATTTTATGCAGATTGAAGTCACAGGAAGTTCAAAGATTTTCAAACTTCCAGGAATGGAAGCGTTAAATAGCTACAATCAATGTCTGTCAGAGAAATGGGCCAAATGGCTGAAGATTGATGCTATAATGTATGGAGAGAAAATGGGAACTGTCCAGGTAGCCACTGGTATGTCATTTCTTAGTTTTGGAAGCTGCAGGCCCTGTACTTCCTATAAAATCAGATATATTTATCCCTCTCAGGTCTCTGAGGTGGTTGAAGAATAGATAGCTAGAGTCCCATAGTTAAATTTTGAGTTGTTTAGGACTCAAGAGGGTGTTCTGGATCTAAGAAGATGTTTTTAAAATTATGAGGCAAGTTAGGATGAAAGCTGAGTCAGATATAGAACTTTAAACTCATGGAGATGGTTAGATAGTAGAATGTTAAAGTCAGGTGCCAAATACATATGGACTGGACATTGGGAATGTATGCTAAGCCATAAAACTCTCATAATTGTGGCCTATTTATTTCTGTTGTTTTGTATTGTATTTATTGTTATAAGAGAAAGAACCATTATTTGGACTGAAAGGGAGAGCTGTTGGGTGGAAAATAAATACCTTAAACAAAAAAAAAAAAAAAGAAGGGAAGAGGATGGGGGGTTGAGGGGGAGGAGGGTGGAAGGGTGGGACTGGAGGGGGGAGTAGGGAGGGGATTGTGATTGAGATGTAACTTGAAGAAATAAAAAATAAATTATTAAAAAATAGCTGACATAAACAGTAGAACTGAAATAAATATGTTTAAATCTTGTATATTCTTACCACTTTATCACAAACATATTAATCAATGTTTGGTGAAGGACATTTATGATCATATTACTCATGATTTAGAAGCCAAAGATCAGAATTCAAGGCCATCCTTTACTACACACTGATTTAGAGGCCAGGCTTGGCTATGTGAGACACAAAACTAGACAGAAACACAGACAGACAGGCAGGCAAGCAGGTATGCAGGAAAGCTCATTTGCACATGTGAGCGCACGCGCACGCGCGCACAAACACACACACACACACAGAAAGAGAGAGAGAGACAGAGAGAGAGAGAGAGAGAGAGAGAGAGAGAGAGAGAGAGAGAGAGA
>CAJQZJ010034276.1:1180359-1232438 GCA_907164525.1 Lophiomys imhausi | reverse complement strand
AGAGAGAGAGAGAGAGAGAGAGAGAGAGAGAGAGAGAGAGAGAGAGACCTGTAGGCATTATTCAATATATAGTGTGCTTGGTGAACAACCATGAGAAGGTGAATGTAGATTCCTAACAGTCATGTAAAATATCAAGCATGGTAGCATGCATCTTCTAAGTCAACATCGGTGTCTATGAACCAGGGATTCCAGAGACTCACTGGCCAGGCAGTCTGGCCAGTTGGTCAGTTCTAGGTCCAGTTAGAGGCAATGTTTCAACTTAACAAGTGAATTAATTGAAGAAGATATATAAACACCACACTGTATTTCCCTCACACTCCTGAAGGTAAGCAAGAAATCAGATGCATGCAACACTCACTCTCACACACACACACACACACACACACACACACACACACACTAACACATAAGAGCAAGAGAGTCAGAGGGATAGTGAGACAGAGACTAGACAGGGAAATTGAGAGGTCTGACAAATATTGAGATCAGGAAAAATAAAGCAACATTGAAAATAATTGATTTGAATCACCTTGATAATACCATGTCAAGGTTACACTTATACTACTTCAGTAGAAAATCACTCAGCATTTGCTTTCTAGGAGTAATATACTCATACTTGAAGATTCAGTGTTTTATTGCACAGACTATATTCAATTCTCCCAAATGTTATTATGATCATAAACCAGCAGGGATCCTTGTTAATATGCAGATTCAGCTTCAGCACTCTGAGACAGACTGAGATTCTGAATTTTTCATTGCCTTCAAGCAATGCTTACAGAGCCTGGTTCCTCCTCAAATACCAAGATTATTGACTTAAACTAATTAAGTAAACATGTGATACTTAGTTGATTTCTAGATTCATGTACCTATTAGGCACATGTTAATGTCAGGTGCTTCTACTGTACACTTATTTATTGAGGGTATGAGACTTTATGGATGCACTAAAAATAAATGTGATACAAATGTCCTTGAAGGCTGAGAATTTGAACTAGAAAAAAAAGCAGTGTGTTCTTCCCTGGTAAGAATATTTTTCCTGTCAGCATCCCTTACTTACATGTAGTTCTTGGTGTGGGGATGAAACCTTCTTGGCTTTCTCTGTCCACTTTAGCACATCTATTGCTGTTAAGATCATGTTTAGGCAGGCATGGTGGTAAGACTTTAAGAGTGTAGCTTTCAAAATTTCTGAGAGACACAGTCTCATAGAAAACACACATCCTCTGGCCTTAAAATACTTCTTCCCCTTGTTCTTCAATATCCCCTGAGTCTTATGTGCTAGAGTTGTATTGTTGATTTATCCATTGACTGGGCTATCCAACTCTGAATTTTGATAGCTTATATTTTTGGTAATGGTCTTTGTCTATTGTCTAATAAAGAATCAATGAAAGCATACATAGAAGCCACACTGAATACAGCTTTTGGTAGGATGGCCATTTTTATTATGTTGATCCTACCTATCCATGAGCATGGGAGATCTTTCCATCTTCTGAGGTCCTCTTCAATTTCTTTCTTCAAGGACTTGAAGTTCTTTCATATAGGTTTTTCACTTGCTTGGTTAGAGTTACCGCCAGGTATTTTATATTGTTTGTGGCTATTGTGAAGGGTGTTGTTGCCCTAATTTCTTTCTAAGCTCATTTGTCTTTTGTATAAAGATTGGCTTCTGCTTTTTTAAATTGATTTTGTTTACAGCTACATTGCTGAAGATGTTTTTTCATTTGTACTAGTTCTCTGGTGGAATGAAATTCCTATCAACACAACTCTTTACAAACCTTGAAAGCACACTGATAAACTTCATATGGAATAACAACAAAATCAGAATGGCTACATCAATCATGTACAAAAAAAAAAAAAAACCATCAGGAGGTATCACCATAACAGATTTCAAGCTATACTACAGAGCAATATGAATAAAAACAGCATGGTACTGGTATAGAAACAGACCAGTTGATCAATGGACTCAAAGTGAAGACCCAGAAATAAACCACACATCTAGGGTCATTTAATATTTGACAAAGAAGCCGAAACCATACACTGGAAAAACGACAGCATCTTCAGCAAATGGTGCAGGTTGAAATGGATGTTGACATGTAAAAGAATGCAAAGTCACCCATATCCCCTTGAACAAAACTTAAGACCAAGTGGATCAAAGATTTGAACATAAAGTCTGACACACTAAATGGAATAGATGAGAAAGTGGGGGAAAGCCTTGAACTCATTGGCACAGGTGACAACTTCCTGAACACAACAACAATAGCTCAGGCTCTAAGAACAACAATCAAAAATGGGACCTCATGAAACCGGAAATCTTCTGTAAGGCAAAGGAAATAGTCATTTGAACAAAACAGCAACCTACAGACTAGAAAAGATCTTTACCAACCCCACATCCGACAGAGTGCTAATATCCATAAATTGTAAAGAACTCAAGAAATTAAACACAAGAAACCAAATATTCCAATCAAAAAATGGGGAACAGAGCTAAACCGAGAATTCACAAAGGAGGAATCTCTAATGGCAGAGAGACACTTGAAGAAATGCCCAACATGCTCAATAATCAGAGAAATGCAACTCAAGATGACTGACTCTGAGATTCCATCTCACACCTGTCAGAATGACTAAGATCAAAAACTCAAATGACAGCACATGCTGAAGATGCTGTGGAGAAAGGGGAACACTCTTCCATTGCTGGTGGGAGTGCATACTTGTACAACCACCATGGAAATCATTCTGGTGATATCTTAGAAAGCATGGACTCAGCCATACCACCCCTGGGTGTACACCCAAATAATTCCTCACCAAACCACAGGGACATATCCTCATCTATGTTCATAGCAGTCTTATTTGTAATAGCTAGAAACTGGAAACAATCCAGATGTCCCTTAAGCGAAGAATGGCTAAAAAAAAAAAAAAAAAAAAAAAATGTGGTACATTTACATAATGGAATTCTACTCAGCTATCAAAAGCAATGCAAAATATAATTTGCAACCAAATGGATGGAGCTAGAAAAGCTCATCCTGAGTGAGCTAACCCAGACTTAGAAAGAGGCACATGGCATCTACTCACTTATAATGGGATTTTAGCCATGTAGTACAGGATAACAGTCCTACAACCAACACACCAAAAGGAACAGGAACATAAACTTTGTTACCTGCTAATGAGACACTTTGCTCTAGTAGTGTTGCCTTGAAGGCTCCCAGTATACGAGGAAGCTCTTAGCTTTCATATGACTGTTGAACTGGGGTGGAGTACACCCCACACTGGAGGAATAGGATAGGTGGGAGAGGGTAGTAGGGTGGAACCAGGAGGGGTGGAAGGAGGGCACTGTAATGGAGATGTAACTTGATGTAATAAATAAACACAAAAAAATGGAAAAAAAAGAAGTCACATTGTAGAAACAGTAGTTGCATTTATGTGTTTACGAATGTGTGTTTATGTGTGTGTGTGTGTGTGTGTGTGTGTGTGTGTCACAGTAATGAAAAAAGTCATGATTTGAAAGAGATAAGTTATGTCTTGAGAGAGGTTGTTGGAGGAAGAAAAGGGAAAGTGATATGATTATATTACAATAAAAAAAATAAGAAATAATTCTTTTAAAAAGGGATTGTCTTCTCAAGGACAATGAATGACAGGTATTTTATATTTGGATATATGCTTGTGGAAAATTAATGTTTTTCTTTGCAATGCAGAGCAATTCTAGTAAAACAATATCTTTGACTCGAGTTTCAACAAATGTAAAACTGAGAATATTCACACAAAGTTGCAAATTATGTACAGAACTTTCAAACTAAAAATTGGAAAATTTCCACAAGTGTGCCAATAAAAATATTAATTTATTAAAAGTTGTAGAAATCGAAGCATTGCTTGAATTGATAATCTGAGCATTTTATGAAGAGATATTCTTTTATATAAATCTTATATTATCATTGTACAGAAACACTTTCACTTTTTTACAATGTTTATTTACTACTTCAAATTACATCTCCATCACAGTTCTCTGCCTCTGCTCCTCCTGGTCCCACCCTCCCATCCTCTCCCCCTTCTTCCATCTATCCTATTCTTCCAGTGTGGGGTGACCTACATATCAGTCCCCTTCAATTCAGCAGCGAGATGAGGGCTAAGAGCTTCCTCTTACACTGGGGGCCTACATGGCAACTTTTTAGGGCAAAGTATGCCACTAACAGATAACAAAGTCAATGTTCTTGTTTCTTTAGCTCTGTTGGTTGTAGTATAGTTATCCTGTACTATATGGCTAAAATCCAGTTGTAAGTGAATAGATGCCATGTGTATCTTTCTGAATCTGGGTTAGCTCACTCAGGATGAGCTTTTCTAGTTCCATCCATTTGGCTGCTACTTGCATGATTTCCTTGTTTCTGATAACTGTGTAGTATTCCATTGTGTAAATGTACCACAGCTTTTTCATCTGTTCATCGGTTGAGGGACATCTGGGTTGTTTCCATTTTATAGCTATTACAAATAAAGCTGCACTTTCACTTTTTGAAATGCAATTTGAGACAGGTCACATCAAGCAGAAGAAGATGTAACCTGATCTCAGACCTTCTCCTGTGCATTCTCTGTTTCCCAGCAGATGCAATCAATCATGATCATCTCTAGAGGTGAAAAAGAACATGAGCTACATCCTTCCTTCCCCAGTGACTATGCCTTCTGTGGATCATACAGAACAAACCCTCTTGACATTCTTGAAATTAGTACCTAGATTTATAATCAGTCCAAACCTATAAGCAAGCATAAAAACAATAACAACCAGGACAACATTAGTTGCAGAGTTCTAACTTCAACATCCCTATTTTTTATTACCAGATTTATAATAGTGGATTATTATATAATTTATTGGCTTCTATGACATACTATTTAAAGGAATAAAGCCTCCTTATTAAGTGACCTGAGAAGGACAACATTTTAAGCATTTAACAGGACTTCATTTGTATTCTATCTTTTACAATGTAGCAAATAAATTTCTGGTATGGCTTCATTTCTTAATAAAATAATTTCTACTTTAAAGAACTTAGCTGTAAATTTCAGTCATTTCATTAATGCTATGGCATATTCAATCTTCTAGTGGCTTTGTAATTGCTAAAATGGATATCAATTTTTCAAATGAAGCTATTTTAAAAACAATTGCATGTGTGAAAGCCATTTTAAAATCTTTTTACTTAAAAATTTTATTTACATTTATTTAATAAAATACCAAAAGGTGTTTACTGTATATATAAATGATGTTTTTAACAGATATGGGTTCCCCAATCTCACAAGTGATTCTCATGAAAATAATTGATTTGGTTCTATATTTAAAATAATGTCAATCTATGTGTAATTACCTCAGAATGCTTTGAAGATTCTACAACACCGGATTTAGGCAGTTTCACTGCAGAAATCCAAAGCATAATGATTTTATAATTCTTCAGTGTAAATGAGACTTACTCACTAGTATTCCTAATTAAGGGCTTAAATTTGTGCATGTACAAAAGCTATTATGATTAGAAATGTAAATTTTCTGATCTAGTTTGCATTAGATTCCTCACAGGTGAAGTTTAAAAAAATTCTCATGGTGTGTGTGTATATAGGGAAGCACATATAGTTTTAACTTGTCACATTCTCGTTTAGTCTGTCAGTTATGTTTTGTTTTGTTTTGTTTTCCACTTCATTGCATTTCGGCAGTACAACATGCTCTGGGTCCATCTTGTTTTCTTACCTGACATCTGTGCACTATTAATTGTTTCTTTTTTTGAATTGAAATAACTTTTTATTATCAAGTGTTCATTAGCAGGTATTCAGTCAGTGAAACTGTCTTTCTTTCTCTTCTGTCCTCAAGTACCTACATCCATCTTCTGTTCTCACCCCTTCTCCCAGCAATGCCCCTATTCCTGAATTTCACTAAGCATTGCTCGTGTCAGGCACTACTCTGTTAGCTGCACACACAACACAGACCGTCCCTGCCTACACTGGGCTGGCACTCTGTCTCCACCCCAACGTTTCCATGCATCACCCTTCTTTTTCTAGCTTTATGGAACCCACTTCTCCCAAAGCTACAAGGTACTTTCTATACCCCTTCTTTTTTTCTTTTTTGAGACAGGGTTTCTCAGTATAGCCCTGGGTATCCTCGACTCATTCTGTAAACCAGGCTGGACTTGAACTCAAAGAAATCTGCCTGCCTTTGCCTACCGAGTGCTGGGATTAAAGACATGAGCCACCACCACGCAGCCATTGCAGACAGCTGTGAACTGCCATGTGGGTGCTATGATTTGAACCCGGGTCCTTTGGAAGAGCCATCACTGAGCCATCTCCCTTGCCCTCTACTCCACCCTTTTTTTTCCCTTTATTTTTTATTTCTTCAAGTTACATCTCAATCGCAGTCCCCTCCCTATTCCCCCTCCAGTCCCACCCTCCCACCCTCAACCCCCCATCCTCTTCCCTTTTTTTCTTTTAATTTTAAGGTATATCTTATTTCCCCCTACATTTCTCCCTTCAGTCCAACAAATGGCTCCTTCTCTTATAATAATAAATACAATACAGTAAAACAGAGGTAACTAGGCCACAGTTATGAGGGTTATACGGCTTAACGTACATTCCTAATGACCAGTCCATACGTATTTGGTACCTGACTTTAACATTCTACTATCTAAACATCTCCATGAGTTTAAAGTTCTATATCTGACTCAACATTCATACTAATTGCAACACAATTTTAAAAGTATCTTCTTAGATGTATAACTCTCTCTTGACTCCTAAACAACTCAAAATTTAATTATGAGACTTTTTCTATCTGTTCTTCAATCACCTCAGGGACCTGAGAGGGATAAATACATCTGATTTTATAGGAAGTACAGGGTCTGCAGCTTCCCAAACTAAGAAATGACATACCAGTGGCTGCCTGGACAGTTCCCATTTTCTCTCCATACATTACAGCATCGCTCTTCAGTCGTTTGGCCCCGCTTCTCTGACAGACATTGATTGTAGCGCAGGGGTTATGAAGGACTTGCCTACCCTGTCTTGGCAGAGCTAGGCTGTAGACTTACCTGCTTCCAGGTTTTGTCCTTTTTGGACAGCATTCTGTCTACAGTTTGAGCAAGGGGCTTTTCCTACCAAGAGATAGGCTTGCGACTAATTCAATCATCTCCCACTGGAAAGAGTTAGTCTCAATTTGATATGGAACAACAAAAAGCCCAGAATAGCTAAATCAATCCTGTACAATAAAAAAAAAAAAACATCTGGAGGTATTACCATCCCAGATTTCAAGCTGTACTACAGAGCAATAGTTGTAAAAACAGCATGGTATTGGTATAGAAACAGACCAGTAGATCAATGGAATCGAATTGAAGATCCACAAATAGACCCACACACTTATGGCCACCTAATTTTTGACAAAGAAGCCAAAATGGCACAATGGAAGAAGCACAGCATCTTCAACAAATGGTGCTGGTCCAACTGGATGTCCATTTGTAAAAGAATGAAGCTAGACCCATACTTATCACCTTGTACAAAACTTAAGTCCAAGTGGATCAAAGACCTTAACATAAGGCCGGTCATACTAAATCTACTAGAAGATAAAGTGAGAGAAACCCTCGAACTAATTGGCACAGGTGACAACTTCCTGAACAGAACACCAACAGCTCAGGACTTGAGATCAACAAGCAATAAATGGGACCTCATGAAACTTAAAAGCTTCTGTAAGGCAAAGGACACTGTCATTCGAACAAAACGGCAGCCTACAGACTGGGAGAAAATCTTCACCAACCCCACATCTAACAGAGGGCTAATATCCAAAATCTACAAAGAACTCAAGAAATTAAATGCCAAGAAACCAAATAATCCAATCAAAAAATGGGAGACAGAGCTAAATAGAGAATTCACAAAGGAGGAATCCCTAATGGCTGAGAGACACTTGAAGAAATGCTCAACATCCTTAATCATCAGAGAAATGCAACTAAAGACGGCTCTGAGATTCCATCTCACACCTCTCAGAATGGCTAGGATCAAAAACTCAAATGACAGCACATGCTGGCGAGGGTGTGGAGAAAGGGGTACCCTACTCCATTGCTGGTGGGAGTGTAGGCTTGTGCAACCACTATGGAGGTCAGTCTGGCGATATCTTTGAAAACTTGGAATAGCTCTGCCTCAGAGCCCAGCCATACCTCTTCTGGGTATACATTCAAATGCCTCTTCACGGAATCACAACTATTAATTGTTTTATCGAATGTTTATCAACAGGTATAGAAAGCCAGTGTTTGAGTTCCCCATCTAGTTATCAATAAGCCAGGGCAAATAAAAATGGACATGGTCCATCCAAGTAAAATCAAACTGAAACTTCTAAGCATCAGACAGATCTTAAGCTGACAATTTTCTTTATGAAAACAAAAAGCTCTCTGAATTTCATTATTTCTGTTAGAATGGCTGCTGATTGATTCATGTACTTTGAATTAAAAACAACTAAATATATTACTTAGTTAATTCAAGCACAATTACTTCTGATGCCATTTGTTGTTTGTATAATAATTATAAACATAGCTCCCAGAGTTTCACTATAACTGGAAATTTTCAGCAAAATGTTAGGAAATCTAAGTTCATACTACATGTATACATCTGGTTGTATTTTTAGACTCTACTAATATCTTGATAACCATAGTAACATTTAATCTTATGTGTCGACTTGTCGCCATGCAGTATTTATAGTAATATATTTTCTGTGAGGACACTTGCAGATCTCATTAATATATCTATGGATTCCAGAATATGGATTTCTCTCTCCAATTCTGTTGTACATTTATGAAGTTTTTTGAAAGTCTAAAATGAACAATGAAGTGGGGAAAGAGTCCTTTGTTTTGTTTTTGTTTGTTTTTTTCTTGTGTATTTGTGTTTGGCTTGGATCTCTTCCTGGTTGACCTTTCACCATATATTATGCTTTCTTTAGGTATAGGTAGGAGTCACACCATTGGATTCAGTGCTTGTACGCTTGAATCACTCAAACTGAACCACATTATCAACATTTATGAGCCTCCTTTTACTGGACAGTTGGTCTAGAGACTCTTTAGCCACCACAACTAGATGAGACAATACCATGAAAATAGTCTGATACATGTGTTGATATTCGTGGTAGCTGCTAAGAATTCGTAGTGACTATTTTTCAAGTTCATCTTTATTTCTTATGTCAGGAGTATTTCCTCAACACAGCTTGGTGTGAAACACATACACCAAGTACCAATTGCCAATCTCAAGGGAATCTTCAGTCTTGATTTCCCTTCATTAACGGGCTGTATTGACTTCTCTTACTTACATGGATACTTACAGGCATACATAAGGCTATTCAAAATAGGTTTTAAATTTCAGAAATGGATAAAAAATAATTAGACTAGAAGTCATGATGATCTTATCTCTACAGAAGACTCTTCAGGGAAAATGAGATCTTATGTTTTGATAGTTTCGCTTGGTCTGTGGACAATGAAATGTCGAAGTTGACAACTGCCAAGGTTTACAACCCAGGGGAACACAACTCTCATCAAAAGCCTTGACATGCTTTCTAATTCTGATAAGGCTGGTAGCCTTTTTCAACTAACCCTTTTTACCTATGAAATTTATGTTCCAAGCACATTCTACAGCTGTTTTTTGAGAACTCAGAGAAAGGATCAGATATTGGACCAGTTAAAAACCATAAAATGAACTGTGCTGCTATGTCTGATATGATTATAGATTTTATGGTATACTATATTGAAAATATTAAATTTCCTGAACTTCACTGAAATAAATAATGTGCTACTTTTGTTGATGCTCTAGAATTGTAAGCCATTAAATCTCATTTCAGCCCCAACTGAGAGCAGCATATTTTCATTTATCAGAGAATACTCATAAGCCATCTATGAGGACAGATTTGGAATCAGAGATGTTGTAACAAAACACTGAAACAAGTTGAACAAAATCCCTTCTTGAATGTCTTGTACCATTCTTTTCTCATATGATTATCTGTGTTGCCAGTATCACAGGTAGAGCTGCTCAAACACTATCTGCACATCAAGGGCCTCACTGTATCAAAAGACAACACCAAGGTTCTGGTATACACTGTTACAAGTATCTTTACACTCCTGACTACAAAGCTACATTTTTAACAAAATTATGTATGCTTCTATCATAGGTAATGCCATGTAGGTTCATTATTTCAAGAAAACAGCCAAAGCCAATTCTAGCTATGGTGGAATTGACCACAGAACTACTACATTTCTATTTTAGCATAATTATACTTTTTATTTTCAATAACTGCATAATTTGTTAAAAAACAACCCTCATCATATGGGTTCTTATTTATTTTGATAACTCCTATCTTTAAAAATCTATTCCCAAATTAGAATCTATTCTACTCCAAGTAGAAGATGAGCATCGAAGAATCTCCAGTGGGAGATGATTGAATTGGTGGTAAGCCGTTCTCTTGGCAAGAAAAACCCCTTGCTTCAACTGTAGACAGACTTCTGTCCAAAAAGGACAAAACTTGGAAGCAGATAAGTCGACAGCCTAGCTCTGCCAAGACAGGGTAGGTAAGTCCTTCATAATTCCTGCTCTACAACCAATGTCTGTCAGAGAAATGGGGCCAAATGGCTGAAGATTGATGCTGTAATGTATGGAGAGAAAATGGGAACTGTCCAGGCAGCCACTGGTATGTCATTTTTTAGTTTTGGAAGCTGCAGGCCCTGCACTTCCTATATAATCAGATATATTTATCCCTCTCAGGTCTCTGAGGTGGTTGAAGATTAGATAGCTAGAGTCTCATAGTTAAATTTTGAGTTGTTTAGGAATCAAGAGGGTGCTCTGGATCTAAGAATTTTAAGTTCATTTTATAAAACAGTGAACAAAAATGACGATATAGGAATGATTTACAAATGTTAGAATACTGAAATCGTAGCTTAATTTTGGGATATTTGAAAGTTTTTATTTTAAATATTGACTTTACCTGTCAATATATACTAGGTTTGAGATAATGTGGACAGTGAAAACTAAGGTGATAAGGTTTCAGTGGAAAGCAAAGATTTTATTTGCATCTTCTTTAGAAGTTATATGTTTAATATTTTGTCAAAGTTCTAATTTTTGCTCATATCCTAAGTATTGAAGTTAAATTAAATGTAATTGGACTAAATTCTTTGGCACAAGCTACTCCAAGAGAACATATTAAGTTTATGAAATGGTTATTAGTGATTAATTATATGCTGGTCTGGAATGGGAAAGAGAAAGTAAGGAAAAAATATAAAGTGCATAGCTTGGAGAGGAAAAGAGCATTAAGAAGGTTACTGTTTCACTGATGGAATATAATGTAATAGAGGCTGTATTTGATAACAAGTGTAAGAGAATGAAGGAGATGATTCTGACTATACCCTTGACAAATGAGAAGAAGCCAAGTTTACAACTTGTGAAAGAAGGCTTAAGATGTTTCCATATATATAGAAAGTAACAGAGCATGCAGCAATTACAAATGTAAGCTAACAGGGCCCAGAGTCCACCAAAACGTGGAAACAAAACTTGCCAGTTCCATCCACCTAACGTTAACTTTGGAGGAATGAAAGTTGCAAGAATAAGATTCTTACTCTTTAGGAATTCAAACATTGTGAATTCTCTGTTTAGCTCCTTTCCCCATTTTTAATTGGTTTATTTGGTTTCTTGGCATTTAAATTTTTGAGTTCTTTGTAAATTTTGGATATTAGCCCTTTGTCAGATGGGTTGGTGAAGATTTTTTTTCCCAATCTGTAGGCTGCCGTTTTGTTCGAATGACAGTATCTTTTGTCTTACAGAAGCTTTTCAGTTTCATGAGATCCCATTTATTGATTGTTGGTCTTAGATCCTGAGCTATTGGAGTTCTGTTCAGGAATTGTCACCTGTGCCAATGAGTTCGAGGGTTTTTCCCATTTTCTCTTCTAGATTTATTGTGTCGGGCCTTATGTTATGGTCTTTGATCCACTTGTACTTAAGTTTTGTACAGGGTGATAAGTATGGGTCTAATTTCATTCTTTAACAAGGCCTAGAGACACTTGAAGAAATGCTCAGCATCCTTAATCATCAGAGAAATGCAACTCAAGACGACTCTAAGATTTCATTTCACACATGAAAGAATGGCTAAGATCAAAAGCTCAAATGACAGCACATGCTGGCGAGGGTGTGGAGAAATGGGAACCCTCCTCCATTGCTGGTGGGAGTTCAGGCTTGTGCAACCACTATTGAGGTCAGTTTGGCAATATCTTAGAAAACTTGGAATGCCTCGGGACCCACTCATACCACTTCTGGGTATACATCCAAATGACTCCTCACCGAATCACAGGGAAGTTTCCTCATCTATGTTCATAGCAGCCTTATTGGTAATAGCTAGAAACTGGAAACAACCCAGATGTCCCTCAAAAGAAGTATGGATTAAAAATCTGTGGTACATCTACATACACAATGGAATACTACTCAACTATTAGAAACAAGGAAATCATGCAATTTGTGGCCAAATGGATGGAACTAGAGAAGCTCATCCTGAATGAGCTAACCCAGACTCAGAAGGATGCACATGGCATCTATTCACTTATAGTCAGATTTTAGCTATATAGTACAGGATATCTATACTACAACCAACGCACCAAAGGGATCATGGACATAGACGTTTTTTTTGTTTGTTTGTGTGTTTTTTTAGTTTTCTCTCCCTTGCAATGAGACCCTTTTCACTGGTGGTACTGCCTTGTAGGCCCCCAGTTTATGAGGAGGGTTTTGGTCCTCATATGACTTCTAAACTGGGGCGTGGGACTATTATGTAGGGTCATTCCACTCCAGAGGAGTGGGATGGAAGGGATGGGGGTAGAGGGTGGGAGGGTGGGACTGGGAAGAGTGGATAGAGGACACTATGATGGAGATGTAACCTGAAGCAATAAATAAATAATTTTAAAAAAGATTCTTACTCTTGTGTTTCATAGTCATTGAGTTCAGGCAATGTACAGCAGGGCTGGTGTCCCCGTGAGAACACCATGAGAGGCTATTTCATGAAGCCGTAGAGATAATATCTATTTTGCAGGGTAGAGCTCAATATATTGAGGATACCAAAATTATGAGACATATGACAAGGAATACAACTCACAGAGAGTGAAAAGGGTCTAATCAGAGAGATGAAATTTTCAGGACCATAACAAGAAGCATAGAGCCTTCTGACACATTCTATTTAAATCACCAGTATCAGCCAAGGAACTGCTATGAAACTAGGGGTTTGCCTTCTGAGGTTTTAGTCTTCTTTTGGTCCAGTATTTCCTCCTATGCCACCATTGCCCCACTTTTAGACTGTCATTGCCCACTCTGCAAAACTGTGTGACTGGAACATGTTATTCTTGTTGTTCTTGATGTTGTTGTGTGTGTTAACAAGCAAATAGGGCTAATAAGTCTTAAGTCTCAGGATGAACTTTAGTGTTTAAACATTTCAACAGTTTTGAGGCTGTGAAAGGAAGAGGGTGTCTTTTCAGTTTGCACTAAATACATTTCGGTTTATAATGTGGTCGTGAGCCTTTAGGGGTCAGGAGTTGAATTTTATAGTTTGAATGAGAAGCACCCTCTGTACCTTCAAATATTTTAACATTTCTCCCATATTTCATGGTGCTGATTGGGAGTTTATGAAACTTTTCTGGTGTTGAGTGTTATTGGAGAAATCAATTATAGTTGATGGCCTTTGAGGATTTATACCCTTGGGTTAAATTCAGTTATTTTTCTTTCCACTTTTTGTCTGGGCTTGAGGTATGATGTCACAGCTTCCTGTTTCTGTCATGAGGAATACTCCAGTTATGGAGAGCTGGTCCTCTGGAGCTCTAAGTTAAAATAAAGTATGTCTTAGATTGCATTTGGCCATAGTACTTTGCAACAGCAACAGAAAATATAAGCTTCATCTGTATATTAACTTATTAGGATGTTTCAATGAAGCTTCTAACACCCTATCTCATATTTGAGATGCCAAGTGTATGCCCTTGTGTGACTAAGGAAATTTCAATATTATGTAAAATTATTTAAATAAAAAAGTCTTAGTTGTGGTTGTATGTGTGTGATGCTTTACACTGAATATCATTAACATTATTGCTATTTTATCTCATTTTGTGCCTTCATTGTAGTTTAGTTTAAAGAAAAATATTTAGGTTTCATTGCTCTTTCAGTTGATACTTTAAGATTTCATTGCTTTTGTTGAAAATCCATATCAAATAATGGCATATATATATATATATATAAAATCAACCAAGTTTGCATATATCCATATATATATATGTGTGTGTGTGTATGTATATATATATGCAAATCCATACCAATAAAATAGCATGGTATTACTAGCATAAAAGAAGACACAGCAATCAATGGTAGCTACTTAAAAATTAGATAGAATTCCTCACAGCTACAGCTACCTCATTTTTGACAATGATGCCAAAAATATATTCTGGAAAATAGACAACATTTTCAACAAATGAAGTAGTACATCTGTATTTTGGCATTTAGATAAATAAAATGAAATCATTTTGTCTCACTGTGTACAAAATTAAATTCCAAATGGATGAAAGACTTCAACATTTGTTCTGATCCCTTGAAGCTTCCAACAAAAAAAAAAGACTTAAGTTTTGTACAGGGTGATAAGTATTTTGATAATGGACAATAATATGTTTTATTTTGTTAAAAGAATGTATTAGAACCTAATTCGTTCATACAGAGAGAACAGCTAATAGGCCCTTTTGTATTTGAATATAGTTTTTATAAATTATATTAATGAAATAATATCACAACATTTCAAATGTTTTTGGCAATCATTTCTAATGCAAATATTTGGAGATGAAGATATTAGTCTTATACATTAAGATAAATATGCAAGAGTTGCAGATTTCTCCTTAAAGAAAATATATTCCAGACAGATACTACAATGAGAAATATTGAAAATTATCAAATTTGCATTAGAGTAACCAATATGAAAACCCCATCCAGCCAGTGAACATAACCTGATTATATTTTAAACTTTTCTCCCTTGGAGATAAAAAATTGTGACACACAAATATGAACATAGGAAATTAAATTAGATAAGAGAGTGGCAATGACAGGCAAAGACAGTGTAAGGGAGATATGCAGTATCTATATCTACTTGAATCAATTGTAGCTCAGCTACACCAGGGAGAGTAAACATTCCCACAGTGCCTCTGATATCACAGTGATGACATTTGAGGCTGTCGAAGTGAAGCCTTAACTGATCTTAATTTGCAAAATGATATATAGCAGCAGACATTGCTAGATGAAACCTATGTTTATTTACAAGCTTAATAACCTGGGTTATAAACATGAGGAAACACTCTAATCTGTCTTTAAGATTCATTTTATTAACCTTTAGCATAACCTCTTTTAAATGTTTGGCATATGCATTCTATTCTGAGACTATATGTTAAAGTGTCCTTGAAAAAGAATTGTGGTTTCTCTTATCAACTGTCAGAAGATAATTTATTGTGACATTGAAATCATTTATGCTTCTCCTTTGTCATAGTATGCTTTATTTGACAACTTATTATACATAATATAAATAAGGTGGATTATCTTTACTATATGTAGTACAAAAGTGAATTTAGAGACTACTGTATAAGTCTGAATTTGAAAATGAATAATATTTCCATATATTCATTGGTGGAATAACAGTTTTTTCTCTATTGCTTCAATCACACACTTTACTATAACTTCCCTAATAGTATTTGTTAGTTTATTAAACTTAAATTTCACTGAAATATTTTCAAGGATAAGTAACTTTCTCATTATTAGTGAGAAAATATTACTATATTAATTCAAGCTTTTAAATTGCATGCCATACAGGGCATATAATAACAGTTTTGATAATTGTAAATTGGATGTGCATATTGCTTTTAGAAATCTGTGCCTTATTACCTTAATATATTATTCTTAGTATTAACAGCTATATTTTAAATATACATTAATGACCATTTCATAAAGCCTGTGAAGTTTGCTGAAAGTTTGTTTACCAAATTGGAAATTAGAATCCAAAATGGATATTTGATGACATCTTATTAAGAATTTACTCAGCTACAGGATATCAACATTGACAGAAATATTCATATCTAACCCAGGCAAGCTGAAGGACCCTGAAGTCAAAATAGACATTTGACACTCAGATATTTTTAAAGTGTGATAAACACACATTCCACTGCTCTTCTTAAATCTTGTTATTTACTCTATATGTATTAGGATTCATCCCTGGTTTAGGTACTACATGTGTTTATAGGGCAATGAAATACTGTAGCATAACACATCTCTTCAAAGTTTTATTTTAGTTTATATTTTTGTCTTTGCCAAAGCCTAATCATGTAATCAGCAATTTTTTTGTACATCAAGGCAACTAAAATGTGGTGGAAAACATTTTCAAATGGATATTAAATTACACAGGTAGGTTTTGAGAGATTATGGCAATTTCCTGGTAATGAGTCCTCCTGGCCTTTGATCATCCATCCTGAGTTGATTCTAGCTGAGAGCAGTATGTTTTCTGAGTGTCCCTCTCTTATGCTCGGCATGCTCTATGTCCTATAAAATATCTTCTTGGGATGTTGTGGGTCAAGTCTTTCTAACTGCCAGTTTTATACCTTCTCTTATTATAATAGTTCAACCTTCTTGATTTCATGTAATTAAGAACTATGACATTTGTCCTATCACCTTTTAGATCTTATTTGGTCTATTGACACCAAGAATCACAGTCACAGCAACATTTCTTCTCGTGAGCTTTGCTAACAACACACAGCTACTCTTGAGTTCCTTAAAGATGTCAGTTCACTCAAGAGTATGGGCTCTATCTCCAATTGTTTGGTCCATGAAAGAATCCAGACAAGTCATGAGTTGATGGTTATTACTATAATCTCAAATATTGTTCTAACACATTAGTTCTCTAAAGAGTTTGTGCTGTGCATCCATTTGACTGTTCTGGAAAAGATTCAAGGCAAGTCAAAGCAAATGATGACTATTACAGTAATCTCAAAAACTATTCTAACCACTTTATTCTGATTGATGCAATGTCTGTCAAAACTATTGATTTTATAAATGAGTTCCATTGAAGATACACAGTAAATATAACTCAAAAGTTATTTATCTTCCAAAGAAATAAAAATAACTACTATACATTACTGAATACTCTCGACTGTTAAGCACTAAGCTTCACACATATCAATGTACAACATTTTTTATCATCTTTTCATGTAGCAACATATCAATCTTCTAAATTGACAATGAAAATGATGGGCTGTGACTCACAATCCTGTTATATATCCCAGAAAAACTATGGTGACCTATCCAAACTAAGGAGTGCATATAATTCCTCTGAATATCCAGAGGATATCCAGTATACTGGCACATGTATCGGTACATTGTACGTGCTTCTTCAGAATTGCTTCTATGGAAAATGGTGATGAGAATACTGATTTCACTTCTCCAGTCATTCTTACAGCTTATTAACTGACTTATATCATAGACAATTGGAACTCAAGCTTGGAAGCATGTCTCTGTGAGGAAGCTATAATTGTTTTGTGATAAACTTCAAACAAACAGATTTTATTATCCTATATATGAAGCTTAATATGGTCATTAGAGTGCAATTCTTTAAGTAGTTTATTAAAGTACATCTTGATAAGCATAATTTCTTCAAATCCTTACAGTGTGGGGAATTAGGAAGAAATAGCTCATTGATTACGATTACATGTTCTCAAAATAAAATAAAAGTTACTGAATGAATTGAAAGGTTTTTGTCACAAGGCCATCTTTATATT
This sequence comes from Lophiomys imhausi, assembly GCA_907164525.1. NCBI lineage: Eukaryota > Metazoa > Chordata > Mammalia > Rodentia > Muridae > Lophiomys > Lophiomys imhausi. The sequence continues at coordinate 1,214,664 of CAJQZJ010034276.1, read as the reverse complement.
TGTTTTCCAATGGAAAAGTAGACAGTTTGCTCAGCCTAGTCTTATTATAAAGCTTAAGTTTTAATTGAAATAGACTGTTTTCATACACTATATTCTGACTATAATTGCTTCTTCCCCAACTATTCCTGGATCATCTTTACCTCATACCTACCCAAATCTACATAGTTTATTGCTGTCTCTCATTAAAAAACAAACAAGCAACTAAAATAATGATAGTACTACTATTACTACTACTAATGATTATGATGATGATGATCTGTAACCTGAAGTAATAAATATTTTAAAAATAAAATAAAAAATAAAAATACTAAGATAAAAAAATGAAAAAATATAGTAAATAAATAAAATAAAATAATTAAAAACAAATGACCCCAAATAGGACAAAGCAAATACACAAATAGAAAAACAAAGAAAAAAGCACACAAAATTGGGAAAAACCAAGATGTTTTTCAATCAAAGAATGGATGGATAAACAAACTGTGGTACATTTAACCAATGGAATACTACTCAGCCATTAAAAACAAGGAAATTATGTAATTTGCAAGCAAATGGATGGAACTAAAAAAGATCATCCTGAGTGGGATAATCCAGACCCAGAAAGATACACATGGTATGTACTGACTTATAAGTGGTCACTAGCCATATAGAGCAGGATAACCATATACTACAACCCACAGACCCAAAGAAGATAGGAACCTAGCATAAGTACTTTCTGAAAGATCCCACCCAGAAGCAGATCAAAACAGATATTGAGACACACAGCCAAACATTAGGTGGAACTCTGGAAGACTTGTAGAAGAGAGAGAGGAAGAATAGACGGATCAAGAACTTCACTAACTGAAGGCTGACAGAATGAACCAACCTAGTGCCTGTGAGGCTTACAGAGTGGAAGCACCAAACAAAATGAATATACAGACTGGACCTAGGACCCCTACACATATGTAGCAGATAGACAGTTTGGTCTTTATGTAGATCCCTTAGCAAGTGAAGCAGGGAATTTTATCTGACATGAACTCTGTTGCCTATTCTGGAACACTCTTCCCAGCTGGGGTGCCTTGTCTGGCCTCAGTGGAAGAGGATGATATTATCCCTAATGTGACTTGAACAGCTGGAGTGAACTACTGGGGGTGTGGGAGGGCTTTCCTCATCTTAGGAGGAAGAGAGGTGTAAGGGGGGAAGAGGCTGGGGAAGTGGGATCAGGTAGAGAGGAGAGAGGAGTCTGTGATCAGCATGTAACTTGAATAAATAAATACATTAATAAATAAATTATTTTTAAGAAATCACATATGGACACAGAAACAAACACATTGGCACACAAAAAAATCCAAAACACAAAATTAGAAACCTATAAGCAAAAGGCCTGTAGAGAAAGAGCATGTGAGTGAGGGAGGAGGGCATATTAAGGATTATATGCCAAAAAAACTCCAAAAATACCATAGAGTTCGTTTTGTGTTGGCCATCTACTACTGGACTCAAGGAAGACATTTAAGAGTAGCTTACATACCCAGGGAGACTTTATTGATGAAAATTTATTTTTCATTATGAAGGGTTTAAGATGGGTATAAAATGGAGTGATAAAATAAAACCAAATAAATCTGAATAGTACAAAGCAAACACACAAAGAAAAAAAAACACACAAAATTGGAAACAGTCTTCAGGGTATACATGTGGCCTGTGTACAGTTCTTCTTTCAGTTCTTGGATGGCACATGGCAGACTTGTGCATACCCTGTGCATGCTGCCACAGTCTCTGTGAGCTCATATATGCATCAGTCCTACTGTGTTTAGAAGGCTTTTTTCCCTTGGTGTTCTCCATCACTTTTGGCTCTTAGAATCTTTCTGCCTCATATTCTCAGTGTTACTTGAGTCCTTAGGGGAGGGATTTTATGGAGACATCCCTTTGAGGATTGTGTATTCTGAGGTGTCTCACACTCTATACATTGTCCAGCTAAGGGTCTCTTTATTTATTCCCACTTACTGCAGGAGGATGATTTTCTGATGATGAATGAGCAAGACACTGATCTATGCCTGTGCAGAATGTCATTTGAAGTCATTTTGTAACTATGTTTCTTTAGCAGAACACCAGTATTTGGTATTGCCAATAGGTACCTAGCCTGTCTAGTCTCAGGTACTTGGTCATCCAAGCAGTATTAGGGACATATTACATCTCACAGAGCAAGCCTTAAATCAAATTAAACACTGGTTGGTTAATACTACAAACTTTACGCTTTGCACTAGCGTATCTTGTATACAGATAATCATTGTAGATCAGAGGGTTTGTAGACTGGTTGGTGTTCGCCTTTAGCCTTTGACAGTGTACTGAACACCTTTTAGTACTGTGAGCTACATTGCATAGCATCGAAGGCTCTGGATAGGTACCAGCTCAACTTTTCTATGTTCAGCTAGGTTTGTTTGCATTATATTCAGCAATAGGGCTTTCCTATAAATTTTTGCAGAGCAACCAACTGACTTCAAAATAATGTGGTTTGTTTGTAAATTCCCATGAGGCTCCTTTGAAGAACGACTTGATTAGATGTAATACATTTCCAGAACTGGAGGCTTAATTTGATAATGAGATATCCAGTTAGACTCTGTATTCCCCTTTATTTGTCAATTACATTTAGCTCACTATGTTATATATTCATATATTTTAGAAAGATTTTATTGTATTAGGCTTCAATACAAACCATTAAATGGTCTTTACTTCCTGTTGTCCCTTCCTATATGCCTTTTCCAACTCCCCTTTTCCCTTCTCCTCATAACTATCTGTTTTACTTACTCTTCCTAGGGTGATTCAATCCTCCCCCTAGTCCCTTATTCTATACCTAACCTTTGTGATTATGTGGATTATGGCCTGTTTATCAAAGAATTAATAGCTAATTTCCACAAATGCTGCAATGTCTACCAATTTGTCTTTTTCTTTCAGAGTTATCTCTCTCAGAATGAGTTTTTTCCTAGATATGCCTATTTACCTTGAATTATTTTTTAACAGTTAGGTAATATTCTATTATGCATTTTTACAACATCTTATTTATCCATTCATCTGTTGAGTGGCATATAGGTTGTTTCCAACTTTTACCTGTTATAGAGCTTCAGACTGTATCTACCTATCTATCATCTATCTATCTGTCTATCTATGTATCTATCTACCTATCTATCTATGTATCTATATACATATACGTATACACACACATATATATGTTTATATACACATACATATACATAATACACATATATTTTTTCTAAGTTTCTTCTTTTTAAGAGGGAGATCACAAGGACCTGGTAGGACTGAGAAGTGAATTTGATCAGGGTGCGTTATGTGAAATTCCTAAATAATCAATAAAAATGTTGTATTAGAGAAATATTTTAAAAAGTAAATAAAGCACCAAATGAACATGGTTGATCAAATTCCTCTGTGGTAGGGTGAAATATCCTATGAGTATGTGCTCCAGAGTGTTACATGAAGATCTTAATGTACATCTATTCCAGCTTCCTGAGGAACAGTGTTTGAACTGTACTGAACAAGTTTGCATTCCCAGCAGCACAGAATGAGTACTCCCCTCACTGCACTAACTCCACATCCTCACAGAATGAACTGTCATTTCTTTTAGGGATCCAAGTCATACTGACTGTGGAAAATGGAATCTCAAGGCAGCTTTGATTTGCATTTCCTGATGACTAAGGATGTCGAACATTTCTTCGAGTGTTCTTCAGCCATTTATGTTTCTCCCTTTGAGAGCTTAGCCTGATCTTTGTATTTTGATGAGCAGGTTTAAACAAAGGACCTTGGCATAAATCAGAAAGGTTTTCTTCATTTCCTTTTCCCTAGAGTTTTTGAACTTATTCAATCTCTGAGTCTTATGTATTAGTTCTAGATAGGGGAATCAGTCATTAATCCCAATTTACTTGGACATTGAGATAACTATCTCTAATACATATGGATGCTTTTGACCTTGTTATAACTAGTTTTCCTATATTTGTGTTCTCATCAGTACTCTCATTCATTAAATAAGGAGAGTGTTCAGAAAATGATTGGAGTTCACTCATTACATCTCCTTGCCTTCTTGAGTATTCTGTTTCACAATGGCTAGCTGTTATATTTTATCTATGGACTCAACAGTGTTTTCTTTACTCAGGACATCACCAAGCACAATATGAAAGTGAATTTTCTCAGGTGAATAGTTTTGAGTGCTTATAAGGTTCAACTTGTTTCCTATGCTACTAGATCAGTGATTAGTCTAGTTTTCTTTCTTTTGTTATGATAAACACTTTGAACAAAAGCAACTTAGGGATAAAAAGTTTTATTTTAGCTTAGGGTTCAAAGTTCCCATCTTTAAGGGATAGCAGACAGGAACCCAAGCAGGAACTTGAAGCAAAACCCAGGTGAAAAAAAACACATTTGCAGGCTTAATCATATGTTTATGCTGAATTATTTTCTTATACATCATAAAATGCCCTGCCCAGTGAAAGATGCCACCCACAGTGGACAGGTCACTTCAACTTTAGTTAATAATCTAGACTGTGCCACTGCCCAGAAGTAAATCTGATGATCCCTCAGTTGAGATTCCTTTCACAGATGATTCTAGGCTGTGACAAGTAGACAGTTAAAGCTAACAATGACAATGATCAATGAGTGTATTATATTTGAATTATTTATAAACAGGCATATATTTGATCTGAACTATTTTACTCTGTCATATTTTATAAAATATGTTTTTGTTCTTACTCTTATGTGTTTGAAATATAAAAGTAAAATATATTAGTCATAAATGAAGAATGAATGTTTCCTACTGAATAAAATATTTACTTTAATGTTATTACCTTGAAAATATTTTACCCCTACCTATGTAGGGGTAAAAACACTTGTGAAAAAAATGGGATATAGACATAATCTAGGAATGATAAAGAAAAAAGGACATATTACTGAATAGGATCTTATATCTTTGTATATTTATACAAAATTGAGATTATATTAGGCTAAATCAGTATTGATTTTGATATATTGATACAAAATTAAGATAATATTTGGCCACATTGGTATTGATCTTTGTATATTGATACAAAATTAAGGTTAACTTTTTTAAGTTATTGTACCTAGGTAATACTTAAAAATGAAATGTGAAATTTTGATCTTTTGTTACAACTGTCATAAACTGTTTAGAATAATTAACAAATGCAAACTAAAATCATTCAAGCATGTCATTTTGTTAGGTACAAGGACAGTATATCACAGTTATTTTCTAAGTTAATCAGAAATCAAGTTGCTAAGAGACAAGCAACATTTGCTTATTCAGATATAAGGAGATAGATAGGTGGTCTTCAAAAACCTCAAGAGATCTGCAGAATATGGCATTCAAAGATGTTTTCTTAAGGTTTTTTAAAGTCAGGTGCCAAATACATATGGACTGGACATTGGGAATGTATGCTAAGCCATATAACTCTCATAATTGTGGCCTATTTATTTCTGTTGTTTTGTATTGTATTTATTGTTATAAGGTTTTTTTTTTGATATCAAGACATGTCAGCTCCTGACAGCACCACCTATTCTACTCCAAGTAGAAGATGAGCATCGAAGAATCTCCAATTGGAGATCTTTGAATTAGTGGCAAGCCTGTCACTTGGGAAGAAAAACCCCTTGCTTCAACTGCCTGTCACTTGGGAAGAAAAACCCCTTGCTTCAACTGCAGACAGAATGCTGTCCAAAAAGGACAAAACTTGGAAGCAGGTAAGTCGAAAGCCTAGCTCTGACACAACAGGGTAGGCAAGTCCTTCATAATCACTGCTTTACAATCAACGTCTGTCAGAGAAACGGGGCCAAATGGCTGAAGATTGATGCTGTAATGTATGGAGAGAAATTGGGAACTATCCAGACAGCCACTGGTATGTCATTTCTTAGTTTTGGAAGCTGCAGGCCCTGTACTTCCTATATAATCAGATATATTTATCCTCCTCAGGTCTCTGAGGTGGTTGAAGAATAGATAGCTAGAGTCTCATAGTTAAATTTTTAGTTGTTTAGGAATTATGAGGGTGTTCTGGATCTAAGAAGATGTTTTTAAGATTGTGATGCATATCAGGATGGAAGCTGAGTTGGATATAGAACTTTAAACTCATGGAGATGGTTAGATAGTAGAATGTTAAAATCAGTTGCCAAATACGTATGGACTTGACATTGGGAATGTATGCTAAGCTTCATAATTCTCATAATTGTGGCCTAATTATTTCTGTTGTTTTGTATTGTATTTGTTGTTATCAGAGAAAGAGCCATTTGTTGAACTGAAAGGGGGAGCTCCTGGAGAGAAAATATATACCTTAATCTTAAAAAAAAAAAAAAAAAAAAAGGATGTGGATAGGGGGGTTTGAGGAGCAAGAGGGTGAGGGTGGTACCAGAAGTGGGAGTAGGGAGTGGAATGAGGTTGAGATGGAGATGTAACTTGAAGAAATAATACATAAATAAATTTAATAAAAAGAATATATTTGACAGTTTTGATAATCTGTATTAAATCATGTCATTTTACATCTGTCTTTTATGTCTCATCACAAACAAGAATGTTAGTGTTAAGGCTTTTTGGTTGTCGTATGGGATGTCATGTAAAGTATATTTGTGGTTATTTCCATATCTATGTAGATTTAAATGGTACATTTTAAACCTATGATTTGTAGTTAAATATATAAATGATATTCTTAAAATTTATATACTTTATTGATATAAAGTAATAATCAAAATTCTAGAATACTGAAATTATCATCTAAAGCCCCAGAAATTTATTTTATTTTCCTATTGCAAGCTCATTTATGATAGACTTGATTATAAAAATCTTTCAGAATTATATTTAATGAATAATTAAGTTCATGAACAATTAAGCTTTTCCTTAATGGCTGTCATAAAGATGGACAGATGTTAAATTCCCATCTCTACATGATTGGATCACTTAATTACTAAAGCATGATATAGTTTTATACTGGACAATGCTTAGATGATGATGTGCTTATGTATAACACATTCTACAGAATAAAATGTTAGTTTGTCATATGCATTAGATATTTCATGCTAAATTTTGCATACAACAACTCTTTATTCTACATTTCTTTTATTTTTAAATATATTTTTCATTCAATATATCCAGCATATGATTTCCTCTCCTAACTCCTCCAAGATCTTCCCCATATCCATTATCCAAACCCACACCCTTTCTGTCTCTTGTTTAATATATATATATATATATATATATTCATCTAAAAATTATAATGATACTTATCTAGACATGGTTGATGAAATAAAGTTTTATGAGTAAAGTTTTTAATCTTAAGATAATATTGAAGGAAGTACTTAACTAAAACTGTATAGGTACTGTCATGCTCAATCATAAGAAAAACTTACTCAGCAGACGCATTGTTTCTTTTTATATTCACTTGTTCCTCCTAAATATTTATAAGAACGTACATATTTATATATAATGCTTTACAATTTTGGCTACTGCCTTTCAGAAAGACATGATGCATTTTTTATTAAAATGTTTTACAGAATGGAAAACTATATTCAATTAAAATAATATAACAAAAACTAGATACCAAACATTAAGATGAAGAAATAGAATAATAAGACAGACTTGATTCTTTCTTTGAATACTATACTTCAAATTATACCTCATTCTTGGATTCTTATGCTCTGGTGACTTATCTTCTGTAATCACTTTTAATAATGTATAATATTTTTTCATAATTTAAAAATGTATTTGCATATACTGTCAAGGTAATGTTTTATTTTACAATATTTATTTTCACTTTTGAAATATAAGTAAATATCATATTACTATTTTTCTGCATATGTTCTTATGTAAAAGTGAATTTCCTTTAGGCATTAATTTAGGAGTTAAATCATTGCCCAGAAACATATGCACAGATCATTAGTAGAAGTTACCACTCTTCAAACAAGCTATGCAAATTTATATTATCTTCTAAAGTAAAGAATAGTCTCATTATTCAGCATACTCATTATAACTAAAAGTGTTTATAATTTAATATTTTTAAATTAATTTAAAATTTCAAGTTATATCTTGATCTAAGTCCCTTCCAGTCTCCACCTTCCCTCTCTCTTCCTCATCTCTGTCCTCTTCTTTTCCAATGAGGAGAAACCCCACTTATTAACCCTCCTCAGTTCATCAGTCACATGAGGGCTAAGAGCTTCCTCTTATACTGAGGCTTGCTATGGCAGCCCAACTAGGGTAATGTGTTCCACTAGCAGACAACAGGACTTATGATTCACTGCTGGGTAGAATTTTTTGTAGGATAGTTAAGCTAAGTTCCTGTCTGTTTTGAGTCTGTGGGTTGTAGGAAAGTTTTCCTGTATATATGGTTAATAAGCTATTATAAGTGAGAACATACCATTTGTGTCTTTCTGGGTCTGTGTTACCCATTTAGGACGAACTTTTCTAGTTCCATCTATTTGACTGCAAATTGCATGATTTCCTTCTTTCTGATAGCGAGTAGTATTCCATTTTGTAAATGTACCATAGTTTTTGTTTGTTTTTATACATGCCTCTGTTTATGGACATCTGGGTTGTTCTAGTTTCTGGCTATTACAAATAAAGCTGCTATGAACATAGTTGATTTGATGTCCTTGTGGCTTGGTAGAGAATCTTTTGGATATATGCCCTGTAGTGGTATGACAGGGTCTTGAGGTAGAACTATTCCCAATTTTCTCATATATCACCAGATTGATTTATAAAGTAGTTGTATAAGTTTGCACTTCCACCAGCAATGGAGGAGTGTTTCCCTTTCTCCACAGCCTCCCCAGCATGTGCTATGACTTGAGTTTTTGATCTTAGCCATTTTGTCAGGTGTGAGATGGAATTGAAGAGTTGTTTTGAGTTGGATTTCCCTGTTGCCTAAGGATGTTGAGCATTTCTTCAAGACTCTTCTTTTGTGACATATCAGTTTATGTCTGTACCCCATTTTTGATTGGATTATTTGGTTTGTTGTTTAATTTCTTTAGTTCTTTGTATATTTTGGATATTAGCCCTCTGTAGGTGTGTGGTTCCTGAAGATTTTTTTCCCAACCTGTAGGCTGTCACTTTGTTCTAACGGCAGTGTCCTTTGCCTTACAGAAGCTTTTCCATTTCATGAGGTCCCATTTGTTGAGTGTTGGTCTTAGAGTCTGAGCTATTGGTGTTCTGTTCAGGAAGTTGTCTCCTGTGCCATTGAGTTCAAGGCTTTTCTCCACTTTCTCTTCTGTTAGATTTAGTGTGTCTGGTTTTATGTTGAGGTCTTTGATCCACTTGGACTTATGTTTTGTACAGGGTGAAAATTATGGGTCTGTTTGCATTCTTCTACATGTTGATATTCAGTTAGACAAGCACTATTTGTTAAAGATGGTTTCTGTGTTCCATTGTACAGTTTTGGGTTCTGTGTCAAAATTTAATGACCCTAGGTGTGTGTTTATTTCTGGGTCTTCATTTCAATTCCATTGATCTACTGATCTGTTTCTATGCTAGTGCCATGCTGTTTTTATTACTATTGCACTGTAATACATCTTGAAGTCTGGGAGGGTAATACCTCCAGATGTTCTTTTATTGTACAAGGTTGTTTTAGCCATTCTGGGACTTTTGTTTTTACATATGAAGTTGAGAATTGTTCTTTCATGATGTGTAAAGAATTGTATTGGCATTTTGGCAATAATTAACATTAATTCTGCGTATTTCTTTCAGTAGGATTACCATTTTTATTATGTTGATCCTACCAGTCCATGAGAATGGGACATCTTTACATCTTCTGATATCTTCTTCAATCTCTTTCTTCAGGGACTTGTAGTTCTTGTCATACAGGTCTTTCACTTGCTTGGTTAGAGTTACCCCAGGTATTTTATAATATTTGTGGTATTGTGAAGGGTGTTGTTTCCCTAAAATTTTTCTCAGTCAACTTATCTTTATGGAAAGTAGGGCTAAAGATTTTTTTTTTTAGAATTAATTTTATCTATCCAGCCACATTGCTGGAGGTATTTATAAGCTGTAGGCATTCTGTCATAGAATTTTTGGATCACTTATGATTATTACTATATTGTCTGTAAATATGGATACTTTTACTTCTTTCTTTCCAATTTGTATCCCATTGATCTCTTTTCATTGTCTTATAGTTCTGACTAGTACATCAAGTATTATTTGAAGAGATATGGAGAAAGTAGGCAGACTTGCCTTATCCCAGATGTTAGTGGAAATGCTTTAAGTTTCTCTCCATTTAATTTGATGTTGGCTACTGACTTGCTGTACATTGCCTTTATTATGTTTGGGTATGGTCCATGCATGGCTGATCTCTCCAAGACTTTGAACATAAAGGGATGTTAGATTTTGTCAAATGCTTTTTTTGACAAGTAATGAGATGATTGTGTGATTTTTTTCAGCTTGTTTATATGGTGGAATATGTTGATAGATTTTCATATGTTAAGCCACCTGTGCATTCCTTGGATGGAGCCTACATGATCACAGTATATGATACTTTTGATATGTTCTTGGATTTAGTTTACAAGTTTTGTTTTTTTTTTTTTTTTTTTAGTATTTTAAAGTCTATATTCATGAAGTAGATTGGTCTGAAATTCTCTTTCTTTGTTGGGTTTTTGTGTGGTTTAGTTATCAGAGTGACTGTGGCCTCAAAGAATGAGTTTGACAGTGTTCTTTCTGTTTCTATTTTGTGAAGGAGTTTGAGTATAGGTATTAGCTCTTTTTTGAAGGTCTGGTAGAATTCTGTGATAAAGCCATCTGTCCCTGGACTTTTTTTGGTTGGGAGGCTTTAAATGACTGCTGCTGTTTCCTTAGCATTTATAGAACTATTTAATTTGTTTACTTTAATTTGATTTAACCTTGGTACATTGAATCCATCAAGAAAATAATCCATTTCACTTAAGTTTTCCAATTTTTGTACAGGTTTTTGAAGCAAGACTTAATGATTCTTTGGGTTTCTTCAGTGTCTATTGTTAGTTCCTCCTTTTTTGTTTCTGATTTCATTGATTGGGATATTTTCCCTCTATCTTTTAGTTAGTTTGACTAAGGATTTCTCTACACAACAAAGGAATACATGACTATAAAACATCAGTCTCTTGTTTTTCAGTTGCATATATTTAATTCCAGTGATAATAATTTGATTGATTAATAAATCTTCTGAGGACTAGGTTTCAATCTTTTTGTTGGTATACTAATCATCATTTATAGGTGACTTCTATCTTGTTACCCTTATCCCATGAAGAATTTTGTCATTTATATATTGGATATATTTCCAAGTCTATTGATTTTATATAAACTCAGTCCAGTTTATTTACAAATACATCTGGTATTTAGATGTGTGCACATGATTTGTGTCAGACTCCTCTATTACAAGCTGCTGATATCCACTCACGTCATGTTCAGTGTGAAACAATTTTTGCACAACCATTTTCAGATTTTTATATTTTATTTTATAACACACTATCTCTATTAGATAGATAATATTAATATAATCTTTATATGATTGTTTTATTATATATGTCTTTGCTTAAATCAATGTTAGAAGTCAATCTTTTACATTTTATTACAGATTTCCTTTACTAATTAAAATTATTCAGATGAAATTTCAAAAGTACTTTATATAAATATACCATCTGAATTTTGTGACTTTACTTTTCTCCAAGGAATATACTACATACTATTTGATCCATTCTCTTAAGAGGAGTATCTTGTTTATTATTTTTCTGTAAACATTACAAATATGCTAATGTCAACAACTTTTTCTATAGGATTTAGTCATACACGAGAGCTTGGTAATTCAATGTGAACATGCATTTACTAGATGTAGATACTTTTCACAACATTTTGCATTCTCAGAAGTGATATGCTCTAAAATATTGAGATTTGGCCAAAGAAAAATAGAGAATGTGTATCTCATATTCTGGCATTTTCTTTTTATTATATTATAGAATAGATATTATGATCATATCTATTTTTATTTCATTGTCTCTGAACTGCTTAGACATTATAGTTTCTTTTTTAAAAAGATAAATTTATTTATTTGTTGCTTCAGAATGCATCTCCATCATATTGTCTTCTTTCCCCCCTTCCCAGCCCAGCCCCACCCTCCCACCCTCTACCCCCTAACCCTTCCATCCCTCTCCTTTGGAGTGGGGTGTCCCTACATAACAGTCCCTCGCCCCAGTTCAGAAGTCATATGAGGGCCAAGAGCCTCCTCATACACTGGGGGCCTACAAGGCAGTACTACCAGTGAAAAGTGTCTCATTGCCAGGGAGAGAAAACTAAAAAACAAACAAACAAACAAACAAGAAGTCTATGTCCATGTTCTCTTTGGTGTGTTGGTTGTAGTATAGATATCCTGTACTATATAGCTAAAATCCTACTATAAGTGAAAACTGCCATGTGTATCCTTCTGAGTCTGGGTTAGCTCAGTCAGGATGAGTGTCTCTAATTCCATCCATTTGGCTGCAAATTGCATGATTTTATTGTTTCTGATACCTGAGTAGTATTCCATTGTGTAGATGTACCACAGTTTTTTAATCCATTCTTTGATAGAGGGACATGTGGGTTGTTTCCAGTTTCTAGCTATTACAAATAAGGCTGCTATGAACATAGATGAGGAAACATCCTTGTGGTTTGGTGAGGAATCATTTGGATGCATACCCAGAAGTGGTATGGCTGGGTCTTGAGGTAGAGCTATTCCAAGTTTTCTAAGATATCGCCACACTGATTTCCAAAATGGTTGTACAAGTTTGCACTCCAGTGTTTTCATACCATTTTTAAGATATATCTTGTTTAAAGTATAATATCCTGTAGAAATGACCATAGAGTTCAGATGACTTTCTGAGATTGGTAAGTAACTAATTATTAATATGGGCATTTTATTTTTATTATCTGTGCCATCTCTCCTTTAGAAAGCAGTAGTAATGAGAGAACTAATGAAATCAAACAATGTGAAACTGTTGATAAATATCGATGTTATTTAAAGACTAGAATACAAGTTCTTTCAGGAACTGACTTTTCAGTTTCATAAATAAAAACACTGACAGCAGAGTGAGTCACTGCAAGTTTTCCAATGAAACAAGAAGATACAAAAGTTGAAATACATGACATTGATTTAAAAAAAAAATCTCACAAGTTTAATGCACACAGTGTCAGTGTGTCTATAACTGCAACAAGTGGAGGGGGACACATATTAAACAAAGATGAGGAAAAAGGCAAGCTCTTCAGTATCTTGAGAACTATGAAGAACGTGTTTAATTCAACTACCAGTTATAGAACACTACCAGGATAGGAAGCGAATAATTTATTCTTTTACAAGGATAACTGCTACAGTAGAGAGACCTTATTGGGAGTCAACAGTAAGGAAGTCCACGATGATGTCAAGAAAATACCATTCAGCGGGCCCAGTTGAAATGTGATGCATATATTCAAAAACTCCTGTGTTGTTTAATATAATGCTCAATAAAATACAGTTAGAAACCATGCAATTTTCCATAATTTAAAATTATTTAAGAATATCATAAATAGGTTTTTGCAGAGGCCCTATCTGTCTCTTCTATTAGGGTAAGCAGATGTTGCTTGTCTCTTAGCAGCTTTATTTCTGATTAGTTTAGAAAATAACTATAATAGGCTGTCATATTACCTAACAAAATGACCGGCTTGCATAACCATTAGTTTGCATTTCTTAATTATCCTAAACAGTTTATGACAATTAGTAGCAAAAGGCTGAAACATCACACTTCATTTTTTTTTCTTTACCTCCTAACCCTTCCATCCCATTTCTCTGGGGCAGGGTGTCCTTATATAACAGTCCCTCATCTCTGTTGAGAGGTCGTATGAGGGCCAAGAGACTCCACATTCATTGGGGGTCTACGAGGCAGTACCATCAGTGAAAAGTGTCTCGTTGCCCAGGAGAGAGAACTACTAAACAGGTAGGGCCTCTTCAAAAACCTCAAGAGATCTGCGGAATATGACATTCAAAGATGTTTTCGTAACTTTAGATTTTTTTATATCAAGACATATCAACTCTTGACAGCACCCCCTATTCTCCTCCAAGTAGAAGTTGAGCATCGAAGAATCTCCAGTGGGAGATGATTGAATTAGTTGCAAGCCTATCTCTTGGTAGGAAAAGCCCCTTGCTCCAACTGTAGACAGAATGCTGTCCAAAAAGGGCAAAACCTGGAAGCAGGTAAGTCGACAGCCTAGCTCTGCCAAGACAGGGTAGGCAAGTCCTTCATAACCCCTGCTCTACAATCAATATCTGTCAGAGAAGCGGGCCAAACGACTGAAGAGTGATGCTATAATGTATGGAGAGAAAATGGGAACTGTCCAGGCAGCCACTTGTATGTCATTTCTTAGTTTGGGAAGCTGCAGACCCTGTACTTGTTATAAAATCAGATATATTTATCCCTCTCAGGTCTCTGAGGTGATTGAAGAACAGATAGATAAAGTCTCATAATTAAATTTTGAGTTGTTTAGGAGTCAAGAGAGTGTTATACATCTAAGAAGATACTTTTAAAATTGTGTTGCAAGTTAGTATGAATGTTGAGTCAGATATAGAATTTTAAACCCATGGAGATGGTTAGATAGTAGAATGTTAAAGTCAGGTACCAAATACATATGGGACATTGGGAATATATGCTAAGCCATATAACCCTCATAACTGTGGCCTAATTACCTCTGTTTTACTGTATTGTATTTATTATTATAAGAGAAAGAGCCATTTGTTGGACTGAAAGGGGAAACTGTAGGGGGAAATAAGATATACGTTAAACTTAAAAGAAAAAAAAAGGGAAGAGGATGGGGGGTTGAAGGGGGGAGGGTGGGACTGGAGAGGGGAGTAGGGAGGGGACTGCAATTGAGATGTAACTTGAAGAAATAAAAAATAAAAGAAAAAAGAAATAAAGAATATCATAAATATAGCACAATTCTGAAGCATTTAGATAAATAAATTCACTTAAACTTTTGAGTTTCATGATGTTTATAATCATAGTAGAGATGAAATATGTGGGGCACATAAACCTTGAGCATCATAGTTAAGAGCACCTGATTTTAATTTATGTGGACATATGTTTTCATAGAACACAATGGTTTATGAAATTAACATAAACAATAAATATAAAATTACCTTAAAACCATATTGTAATATATTTACAGGTGTGGGAAGGTTCACTTTACTTTAATAACATCTTCTGTTACTAGGCAATTAAATTTGGAGATATTTCAGTAGAGAGTTAAAGTCACAATAGATTTAAGTTGGTGTTTTCTAAGAGAAAACAAATCATATTTAGTTTATGCCTATTTTTTGTTTTAAATAATAAATGCTGATGCATATATCAAATCTAGGTATTTTACCATATTCAGTGAAAAGAATACCCAAACACACTGATTCTTTTCTTTGTTATATTTAAAGTTATGTCCAAAAAAAGTTTATCTATTTATTTATTTATTTATTTATTTATTTATTTATTTATTTATTTTTTAATTGCTTCTGGTTACATCTCCATTAAAGTGTCCTCTTTTGACCCTTCCCAGTCCTGCCCTGCCACCCTCTACCCGAACCTTTCCATCCCACTCCTCTGGAGTGAAGTGTCCCTACACAACAGTCCCCTGCCCCAGTTCAACTGTCATATGAGGGCCAAGAGCCTCCTCATACACTGGGGGCCTACCAGGCAGCACCACCAGGGAAAAGTGTCTCATTGACAGGGAGAAAAAGTCTATGTTCCTGTTCCCTTTGGTGCGTTGGTTGTAGTATAGATATCCTGTACTCTATGGCTAAAATCTGACCATAAGTGAATAGATGCCATGTGCATCCTTCTGAGTCTGGGTTAGCTCACTCAGGATGAGCTTCTCTAGATCCATCCATTTGATTGCAAATTGCATAATTTCCTTGTTTCTGATAGCTGAGTAGTATTCCATTGTATAGATGTACCATAATTTTTTAATCTATTCTTCAGTTGAGGGACATATGGGTTGTTTCCAGTTTCTAGCTATTACAAATAAGGCTGTTATGAACATAGATGAGGCAATTTCCTTGTGATTTGGTGAGGAGTCATTTGGATGTATACTCAGAAGTGGTATGGCTGGGTCCCTAGGAAGAGAAGAGATTGGTTTTTAAAGTTAGGTTTTAGAAAAACATGTGGGAATTGAGGTTAGTAGCTAATGTTTTTTTAATAGGACAGCTGTGTTTTTGTTATTCAATATTCAGTGCCAAACACAAGCATGATCAACATTTCTCTAAGGTAGCACAGTAACAATACATGTGTGTGATATTTCAACTCTTATATGCTTCAAGGTGCTGTGCAAATATATTGCATAGTGAGAATGTACTCCAAAGGGAGTAAACATTTAATTCTTAAGTGTCTCAATTCCCTTTATTGTTACTGTGTAGCAGTATGTAAAAACAAACTATAAAAGAAAAATGTGATAAGAAGTGATTGATACCCAATGCATTAATATTCATTTTAAAAGTTACTCTTTATTCTCTGATTATTTATTTCTGGACCAAAATTAGTTATCCATTATGGATCATTTTGACACTAAAAGTCCACTAATTGAGGTTTTTTGTTTTTTGTTTTTTTTTTGGGGGGGGGGCATTGTTACTTTTTATTATATCATAACTTTGTTTAAATAATGTGGTTAAAAACACTGTAGGATAACACTTAACACTTGTGAAATTAAAACAATGGAAAGAAATAAATGTTCATAAAAAGGAAAATAAATTGATAATTTGATATTTTGTTCATTGCTCTGTAAAAGTATATGTTTTCATTTGGAAGAAGTTAAATGCTTACTTGAACAACTAAATGCATCACGATAAACTCATATGACAGCACATGCTGGCAAGCATGGGGAGAAAGGGAAAACCTCCTCCATTGCTAGTGGGAGTGCAGGCTTGTGCAACCACTATGGAGGTCAGTCTGGTGATATCATTCAAAACTCACAAAAGCTCTCCCTCGGGACTCAGCCATACCACTTCTGCATATACATCCAAATGATTGATTCCTCACCAAATCGCAAGGATGTTTCCTCATCTATGTTCATAACAGCCTTATTTGTAATAGCTAGAAACTGGAAACAACCCAGATGTCCCTCAACCTCAGAATGGATTAAAAAACTGTGGTACATCTACACAATGGAATACTACTCAGGTATCAGAAACAATGAAATCATGCAATTTGCAGCCAAATGGATGGAACTAGAGAAGCTCATCCTGAGTGAGCTAACTCAGACCCAGAATGATGCAAATGGCATCTATTCACTTATAGTCAGATTTTAGCCATATAGTACAGGATAACTATACTACAACGAATGCACCAAAGGGAACATGAACATAGACTTTTTTTTTTCCTGTCAGTGAGACACTTTGCCCTATTGCTGCTGCCTTGTTGGCCCCCAGTGTATGAGGAGGCTCTTGGCTCTCATATGACTGCTGAACTGGGGCGGGGGACTGATATGTAGGGGCACTCCACTCCAGAGGAGTGGGATGGAAGTGATAGGGGGTAGAGGGTAGGAGGGCAGGACTGGGAGGGGTAGAAAGAGGACACTGTGATGGAGATGTAACCGGAAGCAATAAATAAATAAATAAATAAATAAATAAATAAATAAATAAATAAATAAATAAATAAAGTAATTAAAATAAATATAAGAAAGTGCACCTAAAAAGAAAAAAGAATTAGATGTTCTTGATGCACATCTTTTAATTATACCTAGTAAATATAGTCAACCATGGAAAGTCATATATTACATGGCATCAATACATGGTAAATACAGTATTGGTAAATATATTGAGATGGAGGATAGGTTGTATTTTAGGGTTTTTTGGAAGGAAATATAGGGAATACCTACTTAGTAATACATAGAAATGTATTCTGGGTGCAATGAATGTGTTTTGTTATATGATAAGGGTGGTATATGCAAAATTTTATAAAAGTAAAAACAAGAACCTGAGTTATATGATAAGAAATTGTTATTTTTAATTTGGTACATTTCAAACTCAAAAGGAAGAATATGAAAATACATATTTTTCTATTAAGATTAAGTATATGGAACAAAATTAAAATCACTTAATTTTTACTTGGTACTTAAGTTTGTAAAGAATCTTGGAAAAAGATTATGTCAAATAGTCTAGTACAGAAAACTCAAAGTTTCAATGTGGTTCATAGTAAGACAGTGTGATAAACCAATGCAGCAACACAAAACACAGCAACTGTCAAAACAAAGAATAGGGGTATCTGTACTGTTGGTAATTGGCATCTAAGTTTTATTATACTTGCTACCTTATTTGGCAACATTAAAGATTACCAGTTAGATAAACCTGCACCACATTTTGTGTTTATTCCTAGGACTTCTTTGTTGCACTGTTAGCTTTTAACACTTTGAAGAGTTCATTGATAAGTGAAGACTAA
The DNA here is from genome assembly GCA_907164525.1 of Lophiomys imhausi. NCBI lineage: Eukaryota > Metazoa > Chordata > Mammalia > Rodentia > Muridae > Lophiomys > Lophiomys imhausi. The sequence continues at coordinate 1,196,265 of CAJQZJ010034276.1, read as the reverse complement.
TCACCAGGCCTATATCATAGGAAATCTAGTTTCTCATGTGAGACATCAAATGAAACCAAAGGATGGGATGTTGATTTGGGAACTTAAATGGGAGGGTTATATGGAAGAGATATCACCAGGTTCTGAAATTCTGTAACAACCCTGTATCTTTTGTGTAGTAAGGGAATGTTTTTCCTCCTGAATCCAAGTTCCCTGAATAAAGATCCATGGGACTCAAAATATATTTACAAATACCTAGGCATACGGATAGACTCAATACCTGCCTAGCTAATAACTTAAAGTAACCAATTTGTTCTAGTCTAAGTTCTTCCACATGTCTGGTTACCTGTGCTAAGGTTCCATGCATCTTTCCTACGTCTCTCCTCGTCACATCTTCTTGGAGTACTCCCTCTCACCTGGTAACCTCCTAGAATCCTCTCTGTCTACGGGATGTCCCACATTCTATTCTAACTCTTCCTATAAGCCATAGGCATTTTAAAGACAGGTACTATATCCAAACAATACATAAGAGATTCCTTCCCCATTTCCCTCTTTAATCCATTGAAAGTCTCTTTTACTTTCAATAATAAACTGAACATAATAATAATTATGAGATAATTGTGAAAAGTATAAGGTATGATATATATTCACAATGTCTAGGCTATATCCATTTGGCAACGTAGGAATAATAATTTATTATCTACCCTATCTTGGTGTGTTCAAGGTTCTGTACTTAATTCAATTTCTATTTTACTTCCATTACTATCTAAAATCATCTTTTCAATTTTGAAATAATTTAATCTTTATTGTAAGGCTATAACTATTTAGTCTTCAACCCCTCAGAGACTAAGAAGGAATAAATTTACCTGAGTAAGCAGTAAGTGCAAATCAAACACCTTCCAGAAAAGAAAATTGATAGTTTGATGCCCAGATGGTCCCAAATATATGTCTATATTGTTGAAATATCACCCTCAGCATTCTGACCAAGTATATCTTACTGACAAATTGTGAAGCAAGAAAAAAGAAGGACTTGTCTACCCTGTGTTGGCAAGGTTAGCTCATTGTCTTATCTGCTTTAAAATCTGATCCATTTTTGGATAGCATATTGTTTGCTGAGAGAGCAGGGACATTCTTTTCTAGTAGTAACTATTTCCTGATGGAGATTTTCTGATGATCAATCTTCTAATAGATGAATGGATACTGTCAGGAGCTGACTGTCAAAGAATTCTTAAAATAATAAAAACATCTTTAAATGCCATATTCTATAGGTCTCTGAGGATTTTGAAGACATTTATTTATCTATCTATCATCTATCTATCTATATTTGTCTATCATCTATCTAGCTACCTATCATCTATCTATCTATATTGATCTATATATCATCTATCCATCCATCCATCTATCTATCTATCTATCTATCTGTCTATCTATCTATCTATCTAACTATCTATATCGAACTATCTATCCTCTATCTATCTATATCAATCTATCTATCTATACCTATCTATCTATCATCTATCTATCTATCTATCCTAGGAAGCATATTTTGGTGATAAGTTAGGCTAGTATCTGATGTGACTACGAGTTTGATTGATCAACTATAAACTTGTATTATTTAACATCCTAAATACATTTTTATTTTTTTATTTTTTATTTCTTCAAGTTACAACTCAAATCTCAATCACGATCCCCTCCGTACTCCCCCTCCGGTCCCACCCTCCCACTCTCTTCCCCCCTCAGACCTTCCCATCTGCTTCTTTTTTTGAGTTTAAGGTATATCATTTCCCCCAACAACTCCCCTTTACAGTCCAACAAATGGCTCTTTCTCTTATAGCAACAAATACAATACAAAGCAACAAAAACAATTAGGCCACAATCATGAAAATTATATGGCATAGCAAATAGATTTTAATAACAGCTTATAAAACAACTGGAAGTAATCCTTGAATTTTTAACTGAGTTGCATAGGTACAATACCCTATATAAGAGCTGAGATACACATATATGAATAACAAAAACGTCCTTATACCTATATCTGTACACAATAATCTATACCAATATGTCAAAAATAACCCGATTTCTATATCAATATAAAAACATGATAAGCATCCACTAACCAAGAGAACAACCAAAATTTTCACCACTCCCAAACCAAGGGAATGTTACATTGTTCTTTGAAATTGCATTCTCCTGATTTTTGGGGCACAGGAAAATTATTGGTACTCAAATAAAAATGTAAAAAAAATGGTTAAGTAAGTTAAAAATAACACTTGTTATGCAGTTTTGGCTTCTTTATCAAAGATTAGTTGACCATAGGTGAGTGGGTTCATATCTGGGTCTACAATTCGATTCCATTGATCCACTGGAATGCTTCTATTCAAGTACCATGCTGTTTTTATTATTATTGCTCTGTAGTACAGCTTGAAATCTGGGATCCTGATACCTCCAGATGTTTTCTTATTGTACAGGATTGATTTAGCTATTCTAGGTTTTTTGATGTTCCATATGAAATTGAGAATAGCTTTTTCCAGGTCTATAAAGAATTGTTTTGGTATTTTGATAAGAATTGCTTTGAATCTGTATATTGCTTTTGGTAGGATGGCCATTTTTATTATGTTGATCCTACCTATCCAAGAGCATGGGAGATCTTTCTTTCTTCAAGGGCTTGAAGTTCTTGTTGTACAGGTCCTTTACTTGCTTGGTTAGAGTTACCCCCAGGTATTTTATATTATTTGTGTCTATTGTGAAGGGAGTTGTTTCCCTAATGCCTTTCTAAGCCCATTTATTTGTTGTATAAAGAAGGGCTTCTGATTTTTTGAATTAATTTTGTATCCTGCCACCTTGCTGAAGGTGTTTATCAGCTGTATGAGTTCTCCGGTTGAATTTTTGGGGTCGCTTATGTATGCTATCATATTGTCTGCAAATAGGGATAATTTGACTTCTTTGTTTCCAATTTGTATCCCCTTGATCTCCTTTAGTTGTTTTATTGCTTTAGCAAGAACTTCAAGTACTATATTGAAGAGATATAGCAAAAGAGGGCATCCTTGTCTTGTCCCTGAGTTTAGAGGAAATGCTTCAAGTTTATCTCCGTTAACTTTGATGTTTGCTACTGGCTTGCTGTATATTGCCTTTATTATTTCCAGATATGACCCTTGTATCTCCGTTCTCTCCAGAACTTTTAGCATGAAGGGGTGTTGGATTTTGTCAAATGCTTTTTCTGCATCTAGTGAGATAATCATGTGGTTTTTTCTTTCATCTTGTTTATATAGTGAATTACATTGATGGATTTTCCTATGTTGAACCATCCCTGCAGTCTTGGGAAGAAGTCTATTTGATCATGGTGTATGATATTTTGTGTGTTCGTGGATTCGGTTTGCTAGAATTTTATTAAGAATTTTTGCATCTATGTTCATGAGGGAGGTTGGTCTATGTTCTGTTTCTTTGTTGGGTCTTTGTGTGCTTTAGGAATCAGGGTAACTGTGGCTTCATAATATATGTTTGGCAGTGTTCTTTCTTTTTCTATTTTGTGAAAGAGTTTGAAGAGTATTCGTATTAGCTCTTTTTGAAAGTCTGATAGAATTCTGTGCTGAAACCATCTGACCCATGGTGCTGGTCCAACCTGATGTCCACTTGTAAAAGAATGAAATTAGACCCATATTTTTCACATTGTACAAAACTTAAGTCCAAGAGGATCAAAAACCTTAACATAAGCCCAGTCACACTAAATCTACTAGAAGAGAAACTGGGGAAAATCCTCGAAATCATTGGCACAGGTGACAATTTCATGAACAGAACACCAACAGCTCAGGACCTAAGACCAACAATCAATAAATGGAACCTCATGAAACTGAAAAGCTTCTGTAAGGTAAAAGAAGCTGTCATTCGAACAAAAAGGCAGCCTACAGATTAGGGAAAAATCTTCACCAACCCCATATCTGACAAAGGGCTAATATCCAAAAGTTACAAAGAACTCAAGAAATTAAAGGCCAAGAAACCAAATAATCCAATTAAAAAATGGAGAAAGACCTAAACAGAGAATTCACAAAGGAGGAATTCCTAAAGGCAGAGAGACACTTGTAAAATGCTCAGCATCCTTAATCATCAGAGAAATGCAACTTACACCTGCCAGAATGGTTAAGATCAAAAGCTCAAATGACAGCACATGCTGGTAAGGGTGTGGAGAAAGGGGAACCCTCCTCCATTGCTAGTGGGAATGCAGGCTTGTGCAACCACTATGGAAGTCAGTCTGGCGATATCATACAAAACTTTGAATAGCTCTTCCTCGGAACCCAACCATACCACTTCTGGGCATACATCCAAATGACTCCTCACCGAATCACAAGGAAGTTGCCTCATCTATGTTCATAGCAGCCTTATTTGTAATAGCTAGAAACTGGAAACAACCCTGATGTCCCTCAACTGAAGAATGGATTTAAAAACTATGGTGCATCTACACAATGGAATACTATGCAGCATTCAGAAACAAGGAAATTATGCAATTTGCAGCCAAATGGATGGAACTAGAAAAGCTCATTCTGAGTGAGCTAACCCAGACTCAGAAGGATGCACATGGCATCTATTCACTTATAGTCAGATTTTAGCTATATAGTACAGGATATCTATACTACAACCAACGCAGCAAAGGGAACAGGAACATAGACTTTTTCATCCTGTCAATGAGACACTTTGCCCTAGTGGTGATGCCTTGTAGCCATCCAGTGTATGAGGAGGCTCTTGGCCCTCATATGACTGCTGAACTGGGGCATGGACTGTTACGTAGGGACACTCCACTCCAGAGAAGCGGGATGGAAGGGTTAGGGGGTAGACGGTGGGAGGGCGGGTCTGGGAAGTGTCGAAAGAGGACACTATGATTGAGATGTAACCTGAAGCAATAAATAAATAAATAAATACCATTTGTTGTCCAGTCTGTTGAATGTTGAACATCCATGCTTAAATGAAGTCCTGTCTGGGACAGTGAAGCTGTCCTGGAAGCAGGTTTTCTTTTCTTCTTTCTTTTTATTTCTTTAGTATTTTTTTTTGTCTTTGATAAATACAATGTATCAAAACTACTGATTCATTGTAAAAACTGAAGTTCACTAGAGGATATGAAGTTTTAAAGACAAAAGTATATATGATAACTTTGTGTTACTCATTCAGAAAGTGTGATTGACAATGCCAAAAATAAAATCTTGGCAGCTGTCTATGATCCTTGAGCATATTGCAACTTTGCTATTGGTTAAATAATTCCCACCACTGGTGAATATTTCATTTGTTAAAAATTGCATATACTCAAATTCTTGAATATGAATACTCCCTCAGTGTAAACGCTGGCCTGTGAAGATGCAGTTTCTTCCATTCAATATAAAGGTAAACATATATGCTAAATTAAAAATATCTATCTATACAAGCAGACATATAGCTAATGTAATCTTCAAGGTCAATGCTATGATCAGAAAAAAATACTTTCCACAAGATGAAGATTAAAAAAAAATTTAAGATGATCTAATCAGCTAATTGTAAATGAATACCTTGTTTGAAGGGAACATCAGAAGGAAACTGAATAAAAACATTTATATCATTGATGAATAATAATCAATAATTATTTTTCTTAATAAAGTACTTTGTTTTCTTTATTCATATGTAGAATGAATAAAAACAATACTTAAACATGTATTGTGAGTTAACAATTGTAGATTATTTATTCTGACTGATCATTTAAATTAATTTAGTATTATTGTATACCAAATGAGAAAGTAACATTTGCTTTAGGTTGTATTGTGTCTTATTTTAAACAGTGATTATATAGTAGTGAGTCACCTGAGTTAGCATTCAAATGATATCTGCAATTTGCACTATCATTTCAGATATTCTTAATTTTGTGATTTCCTTCAGTAACAGGTAATATTGTACATTAGCTGCTTTTCTTGTACTTTTGACAAACTATTCAACCAGTTCAGCTTAAGGGAGCAAGGTTTTAATGTGGTACAGTTTCAAGGTACAATAATCCATCATGGTGGGAAGGCAGAAGATAAAGCATTTGGTCACATTACATCTGTAATCAGGAATCAGACAAAAATGACATCTCATGCAAAGGGATTATTTAAATATATTGTTTATTATATGGGGAAATGCTATATTAGTTTATGAAGAGGAAGTAGAAAATATTTTAAGGAAATTTATTTATTTATTTATTTATTGAACTGGTGGTCTGTTAAGACAGGTGTTTCTCTATTGACTAAAATCTCCATGAAGGCTTTGACCTAATAAGCTCCAGGCTGCTTTTGAACTCATGGCCCTCCTGCACTATAGTTCAGGGTGTTGTAACATATAAGCGTGTTTCACTCTGCCTGGCAAGTATATAGTTTTAAAAGGTATGCTTAATATGCACAAATGGTACTTAAACAAGTGGCATTATCATCTAGATTCCACATTAATAAATATAATCAAAATGTGATAAAATATATTATTGAAAGGCATGTATGAAAAAAAACTTGGAAAATAAGATTGTTCCAAAATCATTATTCAATTTGTCTTCCTCTTATGACAATCATATTTGTTAATGTATTACAGCTAATATTCTACTCAAGTTTTAGAAAAGGATTGCCTATTAGGCTTATGTAGATAAGAAAATCACATGTACCAACACACACACACATATTCATTTAACTTAAAATTTATATAACCACTTATATATACTAATTAATTTAACTGTGATAATTTTTACTTTCCAAAATAAAACAATTTCACTGAAGCTAATTAATTTTTTGTTAAGTGAATTAGATTATTATTTTTATGAAATGAACATGTAGACTTGCAATTGATGCTCTGACAGCATGAGGGCATCCTAAGATCACAGATCGTGTGTCATTTAGGCATCTTCACTGGACTTCGAGTGTGTATATCAGGCATGATTTATCAGCATTTGAGAATTCTATCCTCCTATAGTTGAGTGATAAATTATCATTATAAACAAACTTTATGTTATAAAATATTTTTCTATTAGCAACACTTGGCAATTCTATTTATTTTCATAAAATTTTGTACATGATATCAGTGAAATAGAAGATCATTTATATTTTTTTAAATATATGGTCAATGCCTGTTCCAAATATATGATACTTGACAGGTTTCTATGTTTCTTCTCTCTCCTCTTTCTTTGACTTTAATCTTATAATAACAATTGAACAAATTTGTAAGCAAGAAATCTCTGCATAGATAATTTAATCTGGAAAGTATAGACACTAACATTTTGAGATTAGTTTTTTAAAGATGCATTCCAAGTTTAGAATTTACTGACTTGGAAAGTTATTGCCATTAATTTACAACAGTAGCTGGATTTAAATAAATTAGTTATCCATAAATTATGATGTAAGAGTAATTAGTTAAAATTTTAAGTCTAACTTTGTGTATGACACTAAAATGTTAGCAATTAGATGTTTTTGAGTTTACCAATTTTTATTTTAGCAAAACATTTTCCTTTTCCCTTCTTGCTTACCTATGACAGTACTATTAACTTGCCTTAATAGGCAAATTAGAGTTTCATTTTTAACATTATGTTATTGAGAATTGCATACATGACTATAGTATTTACATCATTTCCACCCCTCCTTCTCTTCCATCATTTCTTCTAATGGCCATTCAAGCTCCTTTTAAATTATGAACTTCTTCAATTATTATTATTGCAAATATACATATATATGTATGTATATATTAATATATAATCTGCTGAGTTAATTTAGTCTTGCTATGTGATTAGGACATGTGTATATGAGTTTCGGGGCAACAATTTGAGATTGTGTAGACTATGAGACAAATCATTCATAAAGAACCTTGAATTCCTTTCTCAGCAGCCATTAATTGCCTGTATGTCTTTATGAGTTTTTCTTTCTAAATATTTTTTAAAGCTACACTAACATTTGCGTTTGTTTGAAGTATGAAGTAGGTTTTATAAACTCTGATTCCATATTCATACAGCTGACAAAAAATGAAGGGAAAGTGTAAATAAAAGGATGAAAACTTGGTAATTAGTCATAATAAGAGCATCAAGTAAATAATTAAAATAGTTCCTTAATGCTGGGTAAACTGCTCTGTGTTTATGTCTGAGAGAGAGAGAGAGTTCATTCCAAGTCACAAATATTGGTTATATTCTATCCAAAACCGGGGCATATGTTTCTTTCTCACTTTTCTACTTTCCTATTTTTCCTAAAATAGAAATAAAAACTGTATTATAGATGTTTTCTTTTTTTTTTTTCAGCAGAATTTTGAGTCTAGAATATCTGCGGGTTAAAAATATTAAACATGCTAAACATATACAGAGAAATTTTATTCTGATGTATATATACTTAGTATAAACTTTTTGTCCTTTCATTCCATACTGTTATTAACATATATATTAGCAGTACAATTATGTTGGAAAAGAATTGATTAATTTCAAGTTCAGGCATTTTTGTACATTATTTGATTCTTGCATTATGCGCAACTTGCAATCCTTATTCCAAAATAGCTTTGTAAGTCAGATTTTATATTTCTTATAATACCAGGAATGAAACATGAAAAAATTGTGTTTCTTTATGGAGTAATAGGCATATATATTCTAGTCAAAGAAAGATATTTCACTCCTGGGGAGCAAAAAAAATTATCTAGAATATTTTCTTATGTTATAAAACCTTCAGTATTAGTACATTTAGATACTTGCCCCTATAAAAAATATTTCACTCATATGAAAGAATAACTGTAAGCCCATTCACATTAAAAGGATGTAGTCCAATAAGAGTCAAAACACAGAGGATGATATTTACTAGTGACACTGTCTGTGGTTTATAATTCATATTCCTTATTCCATTGTTTGTTAAACAATGCGGAGACCCTTAACAAACTCTATATGCAGAAATGCATTAGAATAGTCATGGCTCTTGGCAGTTTAGGCACAACAATATGCTTTTCAAAGAATTTAGCTTTCTAAAATGGCCAAGAGACACTTGAAGAAATGCTGAACATCCTTAGTCCTCAGAGAAATGAAACTCAAGAGGACTCTGGGATTCCATCTCCCTCCTGTCAGGATGGTTAAGATTAAAAACTCAAAAGACAGCATATGCTAGTGAGGTTGTAGAGAAAGGGCAACACTCCCACATTGCTGGGGGGGAGTGCAAGCTTGTATATCTATCCACTATGGAAATAAGTCTGGAGATATGTTAGAAAACGTGGAATAGCTCTCCGTCAAGACTCAGCCATACAACTCCTGTGCACATATATCCAAAGAATTCCTCACAAAAGAGCTAGGACATCCCCTCAACTATGTTCACAGCAGCTTTATTTGTAATCGCTAGAAACTGGAAACAATCCAGATGTCCTTCAACCTAAGAATATAAAAAAATAAAAATAAAAAATAAAACAAAAACAAAAAACAACCAATCATCCATGCCAACAAACAAACAAAACTGTGGTGCATTTACACAATGGAATGCTACTCGGCTATCAGAAACAAGGAAATCAAGCAATTTACAACCAAATGGATGGAACTAGAAAATCTCATCATGAGTGAGCTAAGAGTTAGAAAGATACACAAAACATATATTCACTTATAGCTGTATTTTACCCATATAGTATAGGATAACGATCCTAAAATTAATGGACTCAAAAGAGCAGGAACATGGACTTGGTTACCTGTTATTGGGATACTCCACCCTAGTGGAACTGCAATGTATGTCTCCTGTGCAAGAGGAAGCTCTTAGACCTCATGTAACTAACGAACTGAGGGTGGCTGATACAGGGAAACATCCCACACCAGAGGGGAGGCATGGGAGGGGTGGAAGGGAGTAGAGTGTGGGAGAGAAGGGTCGGGGCGGGGGTGGCAATGGAGATGTAGCGCAGCAATAAATACATGTGAAAAAATTGATGTTTGAACATCGATAGCCTACTAAGATCATATACTAATTGTACATTCAAACTTGGGTTTTCTTCACATTTTTAAATCTTAGAACATCAATAAGTTTTGGATCCATTCACAATTTAATAAAACAACTTCTGTCCCCCACAAGAAGCGTAGAAATTTAATAAAAAGCTTCCCTAATTCTATTTTCAATAAAGGTTGAATAACTTGAAAAAAAAAGAATTTAGCTTTCTAGAATAAAAATGTTGAAAAGGTTGATGAATTATGAAGGAACAGCCTCTGAAGTAAAACAGTTCTATTTTAGAGTAATAATCCTGAATACTTAGGAAAAAAGTAACTTACAAGTCAGTAACTCACAAGACAGAAGTCCCTGAAATTTGCAGTGTTCTTAAAGCTCCATCCTTTCCATGGTAAAATAAGCAGTAAAGAGTTCTAAGAAATTTGACATTGGTAGATTGTCTCTTTGGTATTCAATATGAGATGAGTATACATCTGTTTCTTTCTCACAAGGAATAGTTAACAAAAGAATTGAAAACTAGGAAATCATTGGGATCAAATGTAATATATTGGCAAATCATGTAGGATATCAGACAATGCAATGTGTCTCCATTTGCAGAGTGTTTATCGGAAGAAATTGTGAAGTAGATAGGAAAAATTACTAGAAACATTATCCAGAGATCTCTGCCTCAAGAGGCAGTGTGGTTGTTATGTAGTCTTTATTTAGGGAAATTCCTATTTACTCTGTAGGTTAAAAACAAGATCTCTCTATATATCTACTCTCACTTCTGTCCCCTCTTATTTCCCAACAACTGCAGAGATGTGAATTATTATATGTACTGCACATAATATAGAATAGCTCATGTGAAAAGGGGAGTTAGTTTACAATATAGAATAGGAAACATGCAGAAACTGCAACAAAAAAAATGAGGTAACATCCTCACAGAACTTCACCTCTGGACCAGTCCAACTTAAGTAAGCAAGAAGCAAAGCAGGACATCTCCACAGAAAAAGCACTGTGTTCATCATCCAGGTATGCTTAAAACTGACGTTTCACACCAGCAGTGATGGCCTAAGAGTGTCACATAAATTTGTCAGTAGACAGAGACCATCTACCGAAATTGATTTCATTGAACAGAGAACCATCCACTAGCCATGGAGGTGTTTAAAGAGAAAAATGACTACCCAGCCCTTTAACTAACTCACTACACTGCGTGAAACAAGCTTTGAATGAAAGGACCATTTCATTCTCACACGTTGTCTAAATATTTGGGCCTGCTGTACACTTGCTTTGTGTAACTTGAAATCCAATTATTCCCAATATTCAAGCTGTGACTTTTCAATCCTAGAGCTAGTTCAGCAACATGAAACTGTGCTCTGATCACATTCTTCACTGGGAATAACTCACAGGCATTTTTGTAACTCTTAAGATCATCCTATTCTATTATCCATACAGGATAACCATTTTACAACTAGACCTAAGACCCATACAAAGATACAGATAGTAAGCAATTTGTTCTTCCTACAGATCTCCTAGCAAGTGGATTGGAGAGCAATCTGTGTCATGAACTCTGTTGCCTGCTAGTGGAACACCTTACACTTGTTGGGCCACCAAATCAGACTCCAGTGCAAAATAAGTTCTTAACTCTCAAGTGATGGCATTCATCAGAGGCACAATCTCATGGCAAAGTTCCTGGTCCTCTGGTTTCCACAGTCCCTCAGTATCATCTGCCACAATGAGGAATCAAATTAGTTATTCACTACTAATTGATCAGCCTTGAAAGCATACACTAGTTACATGATACAGGATAAGTTGCAAATACACACACACACACACACACACACATGCACTCACACACACAGAAAAAAAACACGTACATACATGTTCTCACACACATACATATAAACACACAGATACACAAACACATACTTACACACACAGATACTCACACACACATACATACAAACACACACATAGGTATACATACACTTACACAAGGACACATACACACAAATATGCATGTACACATAGATTCGCATGCATAGACACACATATAAATATACCACACACACACACTGATACCCTGTAGGATATGTGATTGAGGAGCATAATTGATCTTTATATTCCTTCTCAGTCCTAATACTGCTTCCAAGTCAAGCAGTGTTACCATCCACTACTCATTCCTGATCATAGTTTTTCTATGATTTTACTATGATTTTTTCTGGAAATCTTACTGAAACATGAGTGATTTATAGTTTTCTATGATCTTATTACACACTCCTGTTAAGTCTTTTTATTTTATTCCATTGAACAAGCCCACAGAACCCAGAGTAGCCACTTGAGAATGTGCAATATAAAGCTTGCAAAATTTGTATAAAATTAAATTAAACACAATTATTGAAGTTAAGAACAAAACATCAAAATTTTCTAGATTCCACAGATTCCACCTGAGATTGTGCCAACCTGTGAAATTATTCTATTTTAACTTCTATTGCTATAACAAATATAATGACTCTAAGCACCTACAAGAGGAAAGAAGTTTCTTTGTCTTATATTTCTAGGTAATATTTCAACATTAAGAGTATGTGAAAGATGGAAATCAAGCACCTAGTCCCACAATATTCACAGTCAATAACATATAGAGGAATTCATTTGTAGAGCCTTTCTGCTGCTTATGTTGTTATCTAGCCTTCTCCTGTTCTATTTTTCTCATGACTATATTTTAGGATGTCCTGCCCAATGAATGGTGCTTCCCACATGGTTGAGGTCATCCTGTTTCAGTTAACAATCAGGATAATATTATATATATATATATATATATGTATATATATATATATATATACTCACAGGCAAGCATGATATAAATAATTCCTTAACTGAAACTCTATTCCAATGTAATTCTAATTTGTTGCAAAGTGGTGTTTAAAATTATCAGTCATCAGAGCCCCCAACTATGCATTCTTAGTTTCATGTTTTTTTTAATATTGTAAACACCCTCTAGAACAAACATCAACACTTCTGACTCAAGGAATTGTATAGGTAAAGGAATAATTAGTTTTCTTTCCTTTTAAACGGATGTGAACTTGAAAATTAAGAATGTTCATAAAAGATAAAATACATCAAAAAAAAAAGATGTTAACAATTCAGTCAATGACAACATATTGAAAGCATCAACCCCATCACTCTGGGAAAGCTTCCTGGAGTGGATATTACTTCTGCTTCTACATGCACACTGAGGAAAGTAATTTTAATAATAAGAATCATTCCAGTATAAACCATAATAAAAAATCTGTCCCGTTTGGGAATTTAAGTGATAAAGATATCTTGGCTTTTGATAAAAATGAGGGTACCAAGTTTTGTGCTAACAACTTTTAGGATTCATAGAAGACCTCTTATTTCTTTCAGGTAGTGAAAAGCCTATCTAGTCCTTGTGCATCCATATGTATATATATATATATATATATATATATATATATACTCAAGGATTGTATCATCTGGAATTATCTTAGGATTCTTTAGAAGGATTACATTTGGTTTGTAAGGTGGTCAGGCTAATATAATCCAGGCAGCTAGTTTTTGTAATATGTGGGAATGTAACTGTCAAAAAAAAAAAAAAGAAAAAAAACTAAGGAAACCAATTTTCATTTTTCATTTGAAAATCAAATCAATTATGGTTAATAATAATAACTATGTTGAGTGTAATATTAAAAGTAATAATTGGCTGGACATTTTTTATTGAAGTCAATATTGCAGGACGGCCTTATCATTTTTCTTGAAGTCCTGTTTATTATCAACAAATGTGGTTGGATCTAGGTGAGTGCCTTTGATCCATCTCTGTTGCACAGCTGCCTTGTAATAGTGTGCATGTGGCTAGCTGACCTATAGTCAAGGCACTATAGAGCAGCCACTGTATTTTTAATGGAGACATATTTCTATGTCACATGAATGAAAGTGCATTATTATCATAAACTTTTAAAAAATGTTCATTTTGTAGTAATCTGTTTGTCATTTTAACCATTTTTAACTTTCACACAGAAATTCCATAGGAACTTGGAAATTATTTTTAAGCTCAAGTAAAATTTTATTAGAGTTTAAGAGAAAAATCTCTAGAATAAGCAAGCTCTAAAACTCAGCTGTGCCTGAAATGGGAGAATGAAAAATAAAAGTTTAAATAAATCGAACGCAAAATCCATGCCCGTGTGTTAAGTTGTCAAGGCACTCGTGAGTCACAGAGTACACAAACACATAGATTGAAGGGAGGAAAAAATTAGAGTACAATGAGAAACAAAAAGTACCAGACAACATATATTTATATTAGAAAAAGACAAGGGAGAAATATTGTGCTTTTGAGTAATTCAGAGAAGATAACAGATTTATGATGACAGATAGCTGATAAGCTATAATTGATTTGGTAGAAAGCACGGATTATAGGTATGAAAGTACCATATCTCAGTAAGGGAAAATAACTGTATGTCTTTAGTTTAAGTTGAAACTACCTTCATAAGGGTTCCCCTACCTTACTAAAGACTGGTCCTTTAGTTAGGTCATAGAACTTGAGAAAAATCAGACATAGACATAGTATAGGAAAGATCAAGAAAAAAGGACAGATTATTGAATATAGCCTTATACATTTGTATACTGATACAAAATTAATATTATATTTAGCTAAATTGGTATTGATCATTGTATATAAATGCAAAATTAAGATTGTATAGGGCTACATCGGTATTGATCGTTGTATATTGATACAAAATTAAGATTATATTTGGCCACAATGGTATGGACCCTTGTATATTAAGGTAAAATTAAGATTGTATTGGGCTACATCGGTATTGATCTTTGTGTATTGATACAAAATTAAGATTATATTTGGCCACATTGGTATTGATCTTTGTATATTGATACAAAATTAAGGGTAACGCTTCTTAAAGGTATTGTTCGTAGTAATCCTTAAAAATGAAATGTCAAGTTTTGACCTCTTGCTACCAACCGACATAAACTGTTTAGGATAATTAAGAAATGGAAACTAATAGTCATGAAAACGTGTCATTTTGTTAGTTACTATGACAGTCTATCACAGTTATTTTCTAAGCTACTCAGAAATCAAGTTGCTAAGAGACAAGCAATATTTGCTTATCTAAATATAAGAGATAGATAGGGCATCTTCAAAAACCTCAAGAGATCTGCAGAATATGGCATTCAAACATATTTTCTTAACTTAAGATTTTTTGATATCGAGACATTTCAGCTCCTGACAGCACCCCCTATTCTACTCCAAGTAGAAGATGAGCATCGAAGAATCTCCAGTGGGAGATGATTGAATTGGTGGTAAGCCATTCTCTTGGCAAGAAAAACCCCTTGCTTCAACTGTAGACAGACTTCTGTCAAAAAGGACAAAACTTGGAAGCAGGTAAGTCGACAGCCTAGCTCTGCCAAGAGAGGGTAGGTAAGTCCTTCATAATTCCTGCTCTACAATCAATGTCTGTCAGAGAAATGGGGCCAAATGGCTGAAGATTGATGCTGTAATGTATGGAGAGAAAATGGGAACTGTCCAGGCAGCCACTGGTATGTCATTTTTTAGTTTTGGAAGCTGCAGGCCCTGCACTTCCTATATAATCAGATATATTTATCCCTCTCAGGTCTCTGAGGTGGTTGAAGAATAGATAGCTAGAGTCTCATAGTTAAATTTTGAGTTGTTTAGGAATCAAGAGGGTGTTCTGGATCTAAGAAGATATTTTTAAAATTATGAGGCAAGTTAGTATGAAAGCTAAGTTAGATATAGGACTTTAAACACATGGAGATGGTTAGATAGTAGAATGTTAAAGTCAGGTGCCAAATACATATGGACTGGACATTGGGAATGTATGCTAAGCCGTATAACTCATAATTGTGGCCTATTTATTTCTATTGTTTTGTATTGTATTTATAGTTATAAGAAAAAGAACCATTTTTTGGACTGAAAGGGAGAGCTGTTGGGGGGAAAAAAGAAATACCTTAAACTAAAAAAAAAAAAAAAAAAAGAAGGGAAGAGGAGGGGGGG
>CAJQZJ010034276.1:1161810-1179959 GCA_907164525.1 Lophiomys imhausi | reverse complement strand
TAGAGTCTCATAGTTAAATTTTGAGTTGTTTAGGAATCAAGAGGGTGTTCTGGATCTAAGAAGATATTTTTAAAATTATGAGGCAAGTTAGTATGAAAGCTAAGTTAGATATAGGACTTTAAACACATGGAGATGGTTAGATAGTAGAATGTTAAAGTCAGGTGCCAAATACATATGGACTGGACATTGGGAATGTATGCTAAGCCGTATAACTCATAATTGTGGCCTATTTATTTCTATTGTTTTGTATTGTATTTATAGTTATAAGAAAAAGAACCATTTTTTGGACTGAAAGGGAGAGCTGTTGGGGGGAAAAAAGAAATACCTTAAACTAAAAAAAAAAAAAAAAAAAAGAAGGGAAGAGGATGGGGGGTTTGAAGGGGAGGAGGGTGGAAGGGTGGGACTGGAGGGGGGAGTAGGGAGGGGATTGTGATTGAGATGTAACTTGAAGAAATAAAAAATAAATTATTAAAAAAAAGAAAGAAAATATTCAGCTTCAGTCTCTACTGAGGTCAGAGATTTCAACTTCGTGATCAGAAGGGAGAGTTTTCCCTTATTGAGCCTTTACCTCTGCTGTGTCGTTTTCCTCTTCCAGGACTCATCCCTAAAATCATTTTGAAAGTCAGCCAAAATTGGGGAATCACTATTGCAATCTCGTTATGGAAAACTTGGAGATCCAGTTACAAAGCTCTTCCCTAGATGGCATTAATAAAGTCTGGGTTGTAATTTTAATTCTCTACTTCTTGTCACTCTATGGGGCTCTCATGTAGGAGGAAATCAGAAACCAGACCTCGAATGTTAGAGGAGCAAGGGTGTTTCTGGAGCTATTCATCCTAAAAACCCTGTACTGAGATGCTTTCCCTGTATCCCTCTCCTATGGAATGATTTTTTTAAATTTCTCTATGTAATCTTTAATATATAACAACTGGATAATTAAGATATTCTACTGCAATGTACTATTGGATACATGTATATGAAATCTCTAACATATGAGTTGTAACCTTTCCCTCTAAATAACAATAACCCATCAAATGTCCAAAGAGGGGAGAAAAAAAATCACCCACCATACCTGCAAGTGGGACATTGCTCTATTAAAATTACTTCGTGCTGATTTGGAATGTAGGACACCTGTTTGGGGCCCAAATAAGACTGGAAAATGGTTAGGCAAGTTAATATTAACATTTGATGTTCAGTCCTTTGGTGCTCAGCTATTTAAATGTCCTAAGAAGTTTGTAGTCAGAGGCTGAACTTCAGGGTTTTACTGAAGTCCTGGCTGGAACAGTCTGTGGGAGTGAACCATCTTACTTAGCCATTTTGAGTTTTTTCTAGTTGTATATTTTTTGAGGAAACAGCTCTCAACTTCATATGGAAAAACAAAACAAGACAAAAAAAAAACAGAATATCTAAATCAATCATGTACAATAACAGAAGATCTGGAGGTATCACCATCCCAGATTCAAGCTGTACTACAGAGCAATAGTAATAAAAACAGCTTGGTACTGGATTAGAAACAGACTGGGTGATCAATGGAATCATATCGAAGATCCAGAAATAAACCCACATTCCTACGGTCACTTAATTTTTGACAAAGAAGCTGAAACCATAAAATGGAAAAAGGAAAGCATGTTCAACAAATGGTGCTGGTCTAATTGGAAGTCAATATGTAGAAGAATGTGAATAGACCCATACTTATCACCCTTCACACAATTTAAGTCTAAGTGAATCAAAGACCTCAACATAAATCCAGACACACTAAAATTAATAGAAGAGAAAGTGGGGAAAAGCCTGCAACGTATTGGCATGGGTAGCAACTTCCTGAACAGAACACCAATAGCTCAGGCTCTAAAACAAACAATCAATAAAAGGGACCTTATGAAATTGAAAAGCTTCTATAAGACAAAGGAAGCTGTCATTAGAACAAAACGGCATCCTACAGACTGGGAAAGGATCTTCACTAAACCAACATCCAACTGAGGGCTAACATCCAAAATATGTAAAGAACTCAAGATATTAAACACCAAAAAATCAAATAACCCAATCAAAAAGTGGGGTATAGAGCTAAATGGAGAATACACAAAAGAGTAGTCTCTAAAGTTTGAGAGGCACTTGAAGAAAAATTCAGCATCTTTGATGGTCAGGGAAATGCAACTCAAAAAGACTCTGAGATTTCATCTTACACATGTCAGAATGGCTAAGATCAGAAACTCAAATTATACCACAAATGCTGGCAAGAATGTGGAGAAAGAACAATCCTCCATTGCTGATAGGCATGCAAACTTGTACAACCATTTTGGAAATCAATCTGGAGATATCTTAGAAAATTGGGAATAATTCTACCTCAAGACACAGCCATAGTCCTCCTGGGCATTTATCCAAAAGATTCTTCACCAACCCACAAGGACATTGCCTTAACAATATTCATGACAGATATATTTGTAACAGCCAGAAACTGGAAACAACCTAGATTACCTTCAACTGAAGAATGGATTTTTAAAAAACTGGTACATTTACATAATGGAATACTATGCAGTTATCAGAAACTGCAGACAGAATTCTGTTTGAAAAGGAAAAAAAACTTGGAAGCAGGTAAGTGGACAACTTAACTCTGCCAAGACAGTGCAGGCAAGTTCTTCATAATTCCTGCTTTAAAAAGGTGAGTTAGATATAGAACTTTAAACTCATGGAGATGGTTAGATAGTAGAATGTTAAAGTCAGGTGCCAAATGCATATGGACTGGACATTGGGAATGCATGCTAAGCCATATAACTCTCATAAGTTTGGCCTATTAATTTCTTTTGTTTTGTATTGTATTTATTGTTATAAGAGAAAGAACCATTTGTTGGACTGAAAGGGGGAGCTGTTGGGGAAAGATATAACTTAAACTAAAAAAAAAAAAAAAAAGGGTAGAAGATGAGGGGGTTGAGGAGGAAGAGGGTGGAAGGGTGGGACTGGAGGGGGATGTAGGGAGGGGATTGTGAATGAGATGTAACTTTAAGAAATAAAAAAATAAATTATAAAAATTTAATGTCTCAGAGACACTGGGCCAAGAGGCTGAAGATAGAGTCTCTAATGTATGGAGAGAAATTGAGGACTGTCCTGGCAGCCAGTTGTCTGTCATTTCTTAGTTTGGGAAGTGCTGGTTCTGCGCTTCCTGTATAATCAGATATATTTATCCTTTTCAGGTCTCTAATGTGGTTGGAGACTAGATAGTTATAGTCCCACAGTTAAATTTTATTTAGGAATTAAAAGAATGTTCTAGGTCTAAGAAGATGTTTTTAAGTTGGTAATGCAAGTTAGGATGGAAACTGAGTTAAGTATAGAACTTTAAATTCATGGAGATAGTAATAGACTATTAATTTCAGTTGCCAAATATGTATGGACTGGACATTGGGAATGTATGTTATATTTATACTTTATAATTTTCATAATTGTGGCCTAATTATTCAAAAGAAAAAGAACTATGGGTTTTTGGAGAAGGGAGAAAGTGTGGGAGGGTGGGACCAGGAGGGGTGGAGAGAGGGGACTCTGATGGAGATGTAACTTAAAGTAATAAATAAGCATTTAAAAAAATCCTCAAATTTGAAGTGAATAGTACACATACAATATCATGACCCAGCATTTAAAATGAAGATACATAGAATACCTACCATTAAGGGAAAGATTATTTTTGAGATTTGAGGAATAAACCTAATTTAGATTTTCCCATTTTATTCCTTTCTATGTATTATTGACTTCATATTTTGGGAATTATAACATCCATATAATAGAAATTCTAAATTATTATAAGACTCTTTCTGGAGACCTACATAAGTTACACTTTTCCAGCAGGTTTATTTTCAAACTTGTATCTTATAATAGTGAGCCCCTTCAACACCACATGGAAACTGAATGATCGGGAGCATTGTTTCACAGTCTCTTTGAGGCAGTTGGCATGAGACTTGCAGTCTCTGTAAGTAAAAGGGTGAATAGTATGAAAGGCAGTCTATACAATCTCTAAGTATTCCTGGGGGTTGCTACTGCTCTTTAAACCTGTCTTTGACAAACGAAAATTATTTCAAAAGAAAATGATTACCACCATTGTACATTTCACTCTGAATGAACAGTACACTATACATTGAGATAAAGGTCAACCACGGCTACTAGTGAAATCTTCAGGAGCTAGGAACTCAAGAAAATTGTTGCCATAGAAGGGGAGAAATGTGTCTCACAAAAATCTTTCACAGTCATTGTATAGACTATCAAACTATTAAACCAAAGAGAAAACACTAATAATACTTTCCCAATTGTCCCTAGAGTGAATGAACAAAAAATTAGGCTAGCACTGTCCTTTGAAGATGGGGAGGGGGAGATCTTTTGTGCCTATCCTGAAAAGATTTACAGTGTCAAAGTGAATTTTATGAGTAACTCAGATGTAATGCCCAGGGAGATAATTTCAGACAGCTTTGTGTTTGGCAATTTTTTGTAAGAGGAATCTTGTCCCAGAACAACCCAAATACATCCTCAACTAATTCTGACACCTCAAAATAAATACTGTTTACAATATTTGTTCTATGTTTCTTCTATTCATATTTTCTAGAATTCATTTTGTAGATGCTTACCTTTATAACCCTATGAAGAGTTCATATATCAGCTGTGTGTGTGTGTGTGTATTTAGATGTGTGGTTTTCTCTCTGTGTTTTGTGTATGTGACTTTGTGTTTATGTGGTTGTATGCACAAATTAATTACAGAAATATTGTTGTAAATGTTTTTAAAATGTCTATGCTTTAAAATGTCTATGCTTTAAAATTTTGGAAAATTAAAATTTGGTGAATAAAAATGTTTAATAAGATCCATGTAAAGACATTAACAGATTTTTAAAAAAATAAATTCATTTATTTGTTGCTTCACGTTACATCTCCATTACATTGTCCACTTTCCCCACTTCCCAGCTCTTCCCTCCCACCCTCTACCCCCTAACCCTTCCATCCCACTCATCTAGAGTGGAGTGTCCCTACATAACAGTCCCCCACCCCAGTTCAGAAGTCATATGAGGGCCAAGAGCCTTTTCATACACTGGGGGCCTACAAGGCAATACCACCAGTGAAAAGTGTCTTATTGCTAGGGAGAGAAAACTAAAACAAACAAACAAAAAAAGTCTATGTCCATGTTCCCTTTGGTTCATTGGTTGTAGTATAGATATCCTGTAATATAGAGCTAAAATCCTACTATAAGTGAATAGATGCCATGTACATCCTTCTGAGTCTGGGTTAGCTCACTCAGGATGAGCTTCTCTAGTTCCATCCATTTGGTTGCAAATTGCATAATTTCATTGTTTCTGATAGCTGAGTAATATTCCATTGTGTAGATGTACCACAGCTTTTTAATACATTCTTCTGTTGAGGGACATCTGGGTTGTTTCCAGTTTCTAGCTATTACAAATAAGGCTTCTATGAACATAGATGAGAAAACTTCCTTGTGATTCAGTGAGGAGTCGTTTGGATGTATACCCAGAAGTGGTATGGCTGCGTCCTGAGGCAAGGCTATTCCAAGTTTTCTAAGATATCGCCAGACTGACCTCCATAGTGGTTGCACAAGCCTGCACTCCCACCAGCAATGCAGGAGAGTTCCCCTTTCTCCACACCTTTGCCAGTATGTGCTGTCATTTGAGCTTTTGATTCTAGTCGTTCTGACAGGTGTGAGATGGAATCTCAGAGTCCTCTTGAGTTGCATTTTTCTGATGGTTAAGGATTCTGAGCATTTCTTCAAGTGTCCCTCAGCTTTTAGGAATTCCTCCTTGTGAATTTTCTATTTAGCTCTTTTCCCCATTTTTTTGATTGGATTATTTGGTTTCTTGGCATTTATTTTCTTGAGGTCTTTGTAATTTTGGATATTAGCCCTCTGTCAGATGTGGGGTTGGTGAAATTTTTTCCCAATCTGTAGGCTGTCATTTTGTTAGAATGACAGTGTACTTTGCCTTACAGAAACTTTTCAGTTTCATGAGGTCCCATTTATTGATTGTTGATCTCAGGTCCTGAGCTGTTGTTGTTCTGCTCAGGAAGTTGTCACCTGTGCCAATGAGTTCGAGGGTTTTTCCCACTTTCTTTCCTAGTAGATTTAGTGTGACTGGCCTTATGTTAAGACCTTTGATCCACTTGGACTTAAGTTTTGTACAAGGTGATAAGTATGGGTCTAATTTCATTCTTTTACAAGTGGACATCCAGTTGGACCAGCACTATTTGTTGAAGATGCTGTCCTTTTTCCATTGTGCAGTTTTGGCTTTTTGTCAAAAAATTAGGTGGCCATAGGTGTGTGGGTCCATTTCTGGGTCTTCAATTCAATTCCATTGATCCATTGGTCTGTTTCTATACCAGTACCATGCTGTTTTTACTACTATTTCTCTGCAGTACAGCTTGAAATCTTGGATTGTGATACCCCCAGATGTTTTTTTTCTTTTTTTTTTATTGTACAGGATTGATTTAGCTATTCTGGGTTTTTACATTTCCATATAGTAAAAATTGATAAAAGGAATGAAAATTGTGGTTTACCCAAAACACAGCGTTTTATCTGTGAGATCGTTGAGACAGTGAGTTGTTTGTTGCACAAGCATAAGGACCTGGTTTAAAATTCCAAAGCCTGTGTCAAACTCTGCAGGCAGCTATGCACATTTGAACAAAAAAAACTGTTTGTGGAATGGCAAAATTGGTTGACGTCTTAAAAACACTCACCAGATAGTCTGGCCATATCTATGAGCTCTAGGGTCAATGAAAAACAATATTACAAACAGGAAAGTGGGAGATGCTAAGGAAGAAACAGTTCTTGACCTCTGGTCTTGACATGCATATGCATACATGTGCCTCCAAGCTACACATACATGTGAATGCTCACATCATACACACACAGACATAGGTGTGCATGCGTGCACACACAAACACCTATACACACAAACACACACACACACACACACACACACACACACACACACACGAGAGAGAGTGGGAGGGGGAGAAGGAAGGAAAGGAGAGGGGAAGAAAGGGAGAGAAAGAGAAAAAGAGAAAGGGAGAGAGAGAAGAGAGGGAGAGACGAAAGGGATGGGGAGGAGAGAGGAGAGGAAAGGAAAGGAGAGGAGAGGAGAGGGGAGGGGAGGGGAGGGGAGGGGAGAAGGAAGGGAAGGGGAGGAGAGGAGAGGAGAGGAGATTAAAACAATAATATAGAAAGTGCAGCCTTTGGGAACAAAACCTTGAAGTAACACAATACTAATATGATTTAATAAAATTTGGGAAATTCTGAAAACAGCTTTGTCAGAAATGTTTTCACCAACTACCATGTCTAAATATTCTCTAATTCTTTCTGTATAGCATGTGCACATGCTTCTTCCATGGCTTTCTCTGCATATAGGAGCAGCAATCTCTGTTTTCTGCACACTATTGTTTTTCAGCATGCCACCTGACTTTCAGATAAGATTGGTCAATGCAAACATACAGAAGTGACAATCATGAGACTAGAGAAGTCTATCCACTCTGTATGCCTTTGGTTATATCATTGCAATAGGTTGTTTGCAATTATATTTGCTCACTCACACCCAGAAGTCTATCTTTAATTCAGCTTCTATAGATTATGTGGCTTCAGGTTTTTACATGCTTTCACTTGCACTGTTCCCTTTAACACTGGAGGAAACATCCACGTCATTAACATTAGAGGGATCTCAGCTACGAATCCACATACAAAGTTTTCAGGAAATGTTTGTTCTTTTTTTATTTCAGATGCGTTTTCATAATTAACCATATCTAATCTCAACACTGAGTGTGGAAAGGTCTTGGAAAAATTAAATATTCTACGAAAATTGCTTGTTTGTATAAGGTTGGTTCTTTTTTCAATGGGAAAATCTCAGTACGTTTTCTTTCTGTTACATACGTTTCACTTCAGATCAATCCTAAATTATTTGCTTTTAAAACAGACAGCTTAATTGAATGGGAAGTATGGCTGTTTATTTTCTTAGCATGTACTTGGAATGTAAACCTACCAAGGACAACTTAAAGGATCATAATTTACTGGTGATCAGGAGATTTTTTAAAATAAATTTTCTATAATTTAAAATTTTAATTCAGCAATAAGATTTTTCTGTAATATTCATATAATTTTAGTTTTATTTTGCATATTATTTTAAAATAGTTTTATTTTATCACATTCTTGATATAACTTTAGAAAGTAGCCCAAAATAATCCTCTCAGGAAATTTAATTATGTAAATTTCAGTCAAAACTGCAACTGAGGACATTATATTTTATTTTGAATAGTTAAGTTTATTTTGAATAGTTACATTTATTCTGATGTTTTCCAGAAAGTCAGTTTCTCTGTCGTATGTCGTATGTTATACTCTCACATTTGAAAAGGATTCATAAATTGTCAACACTGGTTGTTTTGCTGTATCGCCCTTCACCTAGCTTTCACAGACTGACTCTCACTGGATCTAGAATGTTTTTTTTTTTAAATACTTTATTTTTTTTTTCTTCAAGTTACATCTCAGTAATAAACCCCTCCCTATTCCCCCTTCCTATCCCGCCCTTCCACCCTATTCCCCCCAGAAGTTTCCCCTTTCAGTCCAGCAGATGGTTCCTTCTCTTATAACAGTAAGTATTATACAAAACAATAGATATAGATATGCCATATTTATGAGATTTAAATGGCCCAGTATACCTTCCCAATGTCCAGTTTATACATATTTGGCCCGTGACTTTAACATTCTACTATCTGACCAACTCCATGAGTTTAAAGGTCTATATGTGACTCAACATTCATACTATCTTGCAACACACTTTTAAGAGTATCTTCTTAGATCTATAACACCCTCTTGATTCCTAAACAGTTCAAAATTTAACTGTGAGACTCTAGCTGTCTATTCTTCAACCACCTCAGAGACCTGAGAGGGATAAATATATTTGCTTATATAGGAAGTGCAGGGCCTGCAGCTTCCAAAACTAAGAAAGAACATACCAATGACTGCCTGGACAGTTCCCATTTTCTCTCCATACATTCCAGCATCAATCTTCAGCCTTTGGGTCCTGTTTCTCTGACAGACATTTGTTGTAGAGCAGGGATTATGAAGGACTTACCTACCCTGTCTTGGCAGAGTTAGGCTGTCGACTTCCCTGCTACCAAGTTTTGTCCTTTTTGGACAGCAGTCTGTCTGCAGTTGGTGCAAGGGGTTTTTTCATGCCAAGAGAAAGGCTTGCCACTAATTCGACCATCTTACAGTGGAGGATCTTCAATGCTTATCTTCTACTTGGAGTAGAATAGGGGGTGCTGTCAGGCGCTGATATATCTCGATATCAAAAAAAAATCTTGATTTAAGATAACATCTTTGAATGCCATATTCTGCCGATCTCTAGGGGTTTTTGAAGATGCCCTATCCATTTCTTGTATTTAGATAAGCAAATGTTGCTTGTCTCTTAGGAACTTGATTACTGGGTAGTTTAGAGAATATCTGTGATAGACTGTCATAGTAGCTAACAAAGTGACATGTTTGCATGACTAGGAGTTTGTTTTAACTATCCTAGACCATTTTAGATGGTTGGTATCAAGAGGTCAGAGCTTCACATTTTATTTTTAAGTATCTCTAGGTATGATACCATTGGGAAGCGTTACCTTTAAATTTGTATCAATATACAAAGATCTATTCAATTGTGGTTAAATATACTCTTAATTATGTATCAATATACCAAGATCAATGCCTATGTAGCCCAATATAATCTTAATATTATGTCCATATGCAAGGGTCAAAACCATTGTGGCCAACTATAATCTTAATTTTGTATCAATATACAAAGATCAGTACCGATGTAATCCAATACAATCTTATTTTTGCACAATAAACAATGGTCAATATCACTTTAGCCAAATAAACTACTAATTTTGTATCAATATACAAAGGTATAAAGGCATATTCAATAATCTGCCCCTTCTTCTTGGACCTTCCTGTGCTATGTCTATATCTCATTTTACTGCCTCGTAGGCCCCCGGTGAATGAAGAGGCTCTTGGCCCTCATATGACTCCTGATCTGTGGTGAGAGAATGTTAGGCAGGGACACTCCACCCCAGAGGAACAAGACGGAAGGGTCAGGGGGTAGAGCATGGGAGGGTGGGGCTGGGAAGTGGGAAAAGAGGACAATATGATAAGGATGTAACCTGAAGCAACAAACAAATAAATTTATTAACTAAAAAAAAAAAAAAAAGGCAGGGGGCAGGGCTGAAACACTGTGAATGGAACAGAGGATACAGCCATTCGGCCTGGTTTTGCAGACCTCCAGGTGTACAGAAGACGTGGAGCTAAGGTAAAATACAAGAGAATTGTGGTATTGGCCCATGCCTTTGACTTCAGCGGAGATGGGGGGAGCACCGTAGAGTTGGTGGTCTTATATATTCTGGAGTCATATGGAGCGGGGTGGTGAGGGTGCATACTCTTGGTCCCACCATTCAAGAAGAATACACCCTTGGTCCCAGCTCCCAGCACACTGGAGACAGAAACGGGCAGATCCTGGAGCTCAGGGTCAGCCTGATGCAGGGCAAACTCTAAATAGAGAAAGACTTCGATCCAGGAGTGGTGGAACACATCTTTGATACCTTCAGATGGGAAACACAGGTCTCTGATCCCAATAATTAGAGTTCAGAGACACACACATGGGATTTGGAGGGACCTAGATTTGGAGGCTACTTACAAAAGGCCTTCTCGATGCAGGCAGATTGTCCTTTGGGATCTCAAAATATATACACTAGAGCTGGTTTAGCTCCAAGGTGACAGAATGATTTCTTCTTTAACCCGGATTGAAAGATAACGCTTTGTATGTTATTAGAAGGCCAAATTTGCTTCAGGAGAAGTACTACCTAGCCCCCCCAACTCCCCCCCCAAAAAAAGAGGGCAATTGGATCTAGAATGTTTCTGACTCCAGAAGACAGCCTGGCCAGCAACCTCAAGGATTGTCCTGTTGTTCTTATGCAAGGTTGGGGTTACTTCTTCTTGTCACTGCACCTGTCTTTTGCATGAGGGCTGAGCTCAGGCCCTAATTCAGTTCTGGCATGCCCTTTTCCTGTTGATCTTTCTCTCCAGACCTCTAATCCAAAAAAGCCTTACTTTGCTTTATACACACATACTTTCATTGTGCTTGAAAAAATGAAACAGTGTTTGTAAAAGCTATTCCAACAAGTAGTGAATTTAGGTTGGAAGAATTCAGAAACAGTGGTTGACAAAGAAAGCTTAAGAGTTCTGGCTCTGATTCCAACCTTCTCAAATCCATTCCAATTGATGAACACCACCTGTGGCACTCCTAATTCATAACAGCAGGCAATAATTTCCCTTAGCTACTGATTACCAGTAATTATTCCCAAGACAGACTATTAGATATGGCTTGTGAACAGCCCAGCTGTAAATCTAAAAAAATTAATTCTAATATTTCCTATGAGATTCATTTGTAGTTTGCACATTATATAAAATCAATAGAATTCATTTTAAAAACCTAACATAATTTACTTTTGAAAAGTCATGCAATTATACACACTTTTAGAAAAGTTGCAGGGTTCTTCTGTTTGTTCTTAAAACAACAATTTGTAACTCCTGATGACAAGACAATAAGGAACATTTGATAATCTGTAGTCATGAAGTAGATATTCTGTAATCATGCTTAAACACTTACATTAACCATGTATGTTTAAGATTCCAGTGTATGAGGAGGCTCTTGGCCCTCATATGACTCCTGAACTGGGGTGGGAGACTGTTAAATAGGGACAACCCACTCTAGAGGAGTGGGATGGAAGGATTAGGGGGTAGAGGGTGGGAGGGCGGGACTGGGAAGTGTGGAAAGAGGGCACTATGATGGAGATGTAACCTGAAGCAATAAATAAATAAAGTTAAAAAAAGATTCAAAATCTTCATTTATTTGTAATTATTTATAAGCATCACTGAAAAAAAAGAATTGAAATGAATTTATTAACAAGCTTCAAGTACTAAAATAAATCTAATAGATAAGGGAATCCTAGAGTCTGGCTAGAGCACTGATTCTAAGGGGTTTGTGCTTTTATTTCTGTTTGTGCTCTCCAATTTGGTGATTATCCCCAACTCATGTGCTCTCCAATTTGGTAATTATCCCCAACTCACTACCATCGCTTTTCCCCCTTTTTATTGGTCTGAAGATGTGTATGTGTAGGGTTAAACCATGCCTTCTTGAGTGAGTATACATGCAGCTATAATAAGATCTCTTTTCTCAATTGAAAACAATTGTTTGGGGTTTGAGTAGACCTCAGTCCTTTCCTCTGTGGTGAATCATAATCAGAGTCATTAACTGCAATAAGGGAAAATGACTCTCTTTCTAAGCCCCTGGAGCTTGGTTGGCTCATCAATGGGTAGATGGCTGAAGACTCCTCTCTTTGAATGTTTCAATATTAAATAATTCAACAGTGTTAGAAGGGTCCAACCAAGTCATTTTTCAAACCAGGCTTGATAGTTGATGCATCAAATGTCTCATTGACACAGTGCAGGCATCTTTTTTTGCTGTTGTAAGAAGAGTTCCAAAAAATAATTTGATTTTTCATATTATATTGATATGTAGCTTGGTTAAGTGTATTTAATTCATCCTTTAAGGATATGGTTAGATGTGATAAATGCAAATATTACAGATTACAGATTACATCATTACATATTAAAGTACTAGTGATGTTTTCTTTATTAATTACATTTCCATATATTGTGTGTCTAGTGATGTTTTGTGTTATACTATACAAAAAATAATAGATTTCATTTAAGACACTAACTCTAGGAAAGCCTTGATTTTACATTTGATTTCTATAAAATTCATAGGAGAATTTTTCAAATTTTTTAGGCATTATCCATCTACAATGGTTTATATGAAACTTTTAAATATTTTAATTAAAAATTATGGACACTTATGTTATTCAGTACATTTTTGAATGTAGATGCATTGAGGACTGGCTGAATCATTTATTTCTAACCTGTTTCCTTACATATAAATTTACAATTTATGTGCTAAATAGTTTTGTATTTATTATACATTCTAACTCATATGCAAATTGTGTTTGTTCCTCATGTAATTAAATAGATCTCATGACCTTAATAGAGTTTTTTTTCCAAATGAAATCTTGCATGTTATAACATTGCCTCACTCAAAACTCCCAAGCCTTTGTTTCTTGCCATTCAATTTTCTGTTTGTGAGATCAAGGTTTATGTTCCTTGTGACTAGAGTATTTTGCTTAATGCAATATCTTTCAAATTCAAATTATTATCCAAATGGAAGGTTTTCATCTTATTTTGCCTAAATATTATTTCCTTGTATGTACATGTTTTCCCCCTTTGGTGTTTAAAAAACTTATTCTCTGACACATATTTAGGATAAGATTATCTCCTACTTATTAAAATAATACTAAAAAAGTAAAGGAGCATTTTGATGCATTTTTTATCATCATGACCTTGATCTCACAAACTATATAACCATATAACTAATGGTATTATTAGGGCATATAATAATTCTCTTCTTAATCTTCTAAGTGTTAACAGTAAAATTTTTCATAAATTTTATATGCATTTACTTGTCAATGTAGACTTTAAAGAACTTCTTCAGATGATTGTGCTAGTATTTGTTACCATTCATTATTTAGACAAAGTTGAGATAAACATTTCTGAGCTTGTCTTTCACAATGATGCGTTATGTTTTTGTTGTTTATACAACTACTATTGACCTTTGGGGTCTTATTCTGAGAAAGAGATACTTTAAATCTGTATTGATTATTTATTTCTCAAAATTGAATTGAAGTTGTTATAGAATATGAAAATTAAGTCTTATAAAAATACAGTGAAAATGTATCCTGCAATTTCTGAATGTTTTTTCTTATCTCTATTCTCTGCTCTCTCAACTGTAGAGATACTTTTTAGTTTGACACAATCCAATTTGTCCATCTTTGATTTAATACCTTATCTCATTACTTCTTGTTGAGACCATGAATCAGTATATATGCAAGGAGATTGTAGATACATAAGGATGTTTGCAAATAAAGTTTTTCATAGCATATTACTTTTATTCTTTTCCTCTTATATAAATGTATTTATATCATTTATGTTTTTTCTCTACTTATATACTTTGGTTCCTTGCCTTTAACTTTCTGTGTATCTCCAATATTGTTTGCCCTGCTCTTATAGTTTCTGATATCATTTTGTAGTTATACAACAGGTTACTTTAGGCAGAAGACATTTTAACCTCCACAACCATCCATGATCAAGTTTTATCCAATATTCATTTCATATTTTATATAATTCAAAAAAATGTTTATGCCTTTCCCTATTTTAATTGTGTTGAGAAAATAATTTCTCAAAATTATTAGTTTTTCATAATAGACTATTTGAATTTACTTGTGTATTTATTTATATAAATTATTTTTCATATATTTATTTATATTTTGTATTACAATGTAATAGCACTTTATTTTATTTGAAAAATCTCCACACATTTCTATAAGACATTACTGGTACTGATCAATTAACTTTTAGTTTGTAGAAAATGATTCATTGCTCATTTATCTCTTGAAAACTCTTCTGCATGCTGAACAGGTTTTGTTGGCTATTTTTCTTCCAAGAAGTATGAATATGCCATCCCATTCCTTTCCTATGCATAAGCTCTCTACAAAGGATTCTGCTTTTAATGTGATGGGTTTTTTGTACTACTTTAAGGAGATTTTACTTTTAACTTTACAAAAGTTTGATTATGTTAGTATAAACTTGTTTAGATTAGGTCGGATTACACACATATATATGTATAACAAAATACATGTTTTATATATAAAACATATATGTTTACATATAACATAAATGTTTTTCTTATACTTGATTATTTTCAATGTTAGTGTTCTATTTTCTGTTTTAATTTCTTTGAACTTTAAGTTGTGATTTTTTTGTTGTATGTGTTATCAATGTATCCTAACTTTCTATTTTTTTTACCATATACTTTTCTTCACATTATTGGATTGTTTATAATTTTACAATTTTTGTGAATTATTTCTAGAAATTTATATGTTTCCTTCCACTGGGAAAATTTTATGATCATAAGTTCGCCTTTTTTTAACTTTCTTTCTTTTTTTTTTGTTCTCTGTGCATTTGGTGGGACAGTTATATGTTTCAGTTATTATGAATTACTTCTGGAATTAATTCCGGAAAGTATTTGTTTGTGTGGTGATATTTATGTTATATTTTTGGTGGAGAAAGCACCATCATATATTTGAGAATGCCAAGCACATAGAGGCTCAATTCACTGACAGTAGACCTAGGCATTAACACAAATTTAGGAAAACATAATTATAATTGATGTAAATGTGTGCAACAGTCATGAGTGTTGCTGGTATCTGCTCTGTTACTAACAAAGGCAGCATCTCTTGCCTGTGAAACAGCAAGCAGACTTAGTAGTGGCTACCTAAATGTCTGTAGTTAGTTAGAGGGTCTCTGACAGCACTCTCCACCTTCTTATAGTAGTTAAGCTGGTGAATAATACAGACAAATGGTGAGAGAATAGCTCTGAAAGCAAACAATCAATATAGATATTATGTTGATGAAACATGGCATGTAAGATACGGCCAATCAGTGGAGCCATAGTAATTACTGACTTCTGATTTAAATGTGCATGGGAATGGGAAAGGTGGACATTGATTCCTAGTGTGGATCAAAAGTTGGCAGTTCATGACAGGGAGGAGCATACTGTAACTTATCTCTTTCTGAGAATCCTAGTAAGAATGATCTGTGGATACCATTGCTGCAAAATATGCCAGTGTCCTTTGTAGAGAATGCCACTGAGCAACATGTTTTATCTTTCCATGTGACCGACTCCAGCACAAATATAAATGCTTTTTGTTGCTGTTGGCCATTGGTGCCTCAGGTACAGTATCTCTCTTCCTCCCCTTGCGATAAGACTGGGCTCCTTTCTGTTTCTGCGCTCCATCGTCTTGTTGAAAATACTTTAATGGACTTATAGGTTGCCTGTAGATATTGTAACTTGTGAATGACTATTTTATTATTTTGTTGCTATCAGTTATTTAAACATCATAAGATATGTTTATAAAATTATAAACATACCTGATTTTATATTTGATAATACATTTTTGGCATATTTTGAGGTATAATTGTAATACATTTTATCCAGATAATTATATTTACAATTTAGCATTTGCTTTGCATCAGTTAAATTTATTCATTATCATTTATTAAGCATAATCCCCCTTTCAAATATACTTATATATTTATAAGTAATATATTTTATCTAATAATATTTGCAATTCACTCTTTTGAATCACACAAATAGCCAAATTTATTTGTATTTGTATTATTTTGTCATACTATCAGTCCTTATAGAGTTTCATAGTGAACTGCCCTTAATCAATTACAAATGGTTTAAGTTTTTGTTATCTAAATGCAAGTATTATTTCAAATGAGGTTTCCTTCAATGCTAATTAATTGGCCACAAGCCAGAGTGCTTCATCTTCAAGGAATCTATCTTCAAAGTCTCACATAAAGGATAAACCAGCTTATATCAGGAGCAATTACTTTTTATCATTGTTTACAAAATCTGAGGGCACACCACTTGACTGAATTAGAATTTCTAGAATAATAATTGAGAAATAGACAAAAATTGAAATTTATAACCCAAGATAAAATTATTTTTAAAAACCCAAATTACAAAGGAATTGATGAGCACTTTAGCAGAAAACTGCATCTATTTTAGGAATACTACTAATGTCCTATTAATAAGAATGATCTAATTCTTAAAAATTAGTAGACGTACCTTTCAAAACTGAAATGAATAATGAATATTTATCTTTTTTACCTCCCTGAACTCTTACTGAATATTTTAATTTAATTTCAAAATCATTGTTGTTTGAAAAATTCAGGAGGAGCATGTCTTGCATTTCAATTGTCTATAATTTAGAACATTTAACATTTATTATATAACAAATGCTGTGTTAAAATCCTCTTTTCAAATTATATTTACTTAAATAGATATAACAAGATACTTTTGAGAAAGTTAAGACACAGTAAACTATATCTTCTGAGGCTGAAGCATACAGGATAACCTGGTAAACCTTAAGATGATTTTAGAAGATTCCCTAAGCAAAGATAGAATTCTCCTGCCTAATTTTTTAAATATAGTTTGTGGCTTAAATGTGATTATGCATAATAAAATATAAAATATAAAAGGTGTTCTCCATTCCTTTCCTCATGTTGAGCAGGCACCATCATCTTCCGCTTTCTTCCAGAAGGAAGTACTGGTAAGAATGAAACCATGCAGCACAGAAATTTACAGATCCTTGTTTCCCTTTGTCCATTGACAAGTACATCTCAGCAAGCTCTCAAAAGCTCACCTGTATTTAGATTAGCAAATGTTGCTTGTCTCTTAACAACTTGATTACTGAGTAGTTTAGAGAATATCTGTGATAGACTGTCATAGTAGCTAACAAAGTGACATGCATGCATGACTAGGAGTTTGTTTTATTTAACTATCCTAAACAGTTTTAGATGGTTGGTATCAAGAGGCCAGAGCTTCACATTTTATTTTTAAGTATCTCTAGGTATGATACCATTAGGAAGCGTTACCTTTAATTTTGTATCAATATACAAAGATCTATTCAATTGTGGTTAAATATACTCTTAATTATGTATCAATATACAAAGATCAATGCCTATGTAGCCCAATACAATCTTAATATTACGTCCATATACAAGGGTCAATACCATTGTGGCCAACTATAATCTTAATTTTGTATCAATATACAAAGATCAATACCGATGGGCATCTTCAAAAACCCCAAGAGATCTGCAGAATATGGCATTCAAAGATGTTATCTTAAATTAAGATTTTCTTTTTTTTTTGATATTGAGACATATCAGCTCCTGACAGCACCCCCTATTCTACTCCAAGTAGAAGATAAGCATCGAAGAATCTCCAGTGTGAGATGGTTGAATTAGTGGCAAGCCTATCTCTTGGCATGAAAAAACTCCTTGCTCCAACTGCAGAAAGACTGCTGTCCAAATAGGACAAAACTTGGTAGCAGGGAAGTCAACAGCCTAGCTCTGCCAAGACAGGATAGGTAAGTCCTTCATAATCCCTGCTCTACAACAAATGTCTGTCAGA
>CAJQZJ010034276.1:1150234-1160653 GCA_907164525.1 Lophiomys imhausi | reverse complement strand
ACACACACACACACACACACACACACACACACACACACACACACACACTTCAAATGATAAAGTAAGGTACTTCATTGACTGCCAGTTTACATTAAAGAGAAGGAACCTAAGTTTGATGAACATTAGTAAGTAGTCACAGAATCCATAATTGTATTAACATTTTTTTCCTGTCACTAACTAAACTCCAATGGTTTTCCCATTCCCTAAACTTGAGATTCCTCCTACTTCTTTCTTCACTAAAGTTGAATTTGCTGTTTCTAATATAGAGAAAGTCTTGAATAATGCATTTTTTTTGCATATTAGCTCCATCTGATGCAATGTCTCATTCACAGAAATGATTCTTCTGTGGATGATTTTAACAAAATGATAATGGTTTCTTCATAACCAGGACGTTCAGAACAAAGTACCTAAACTACTTCTGATAGAAGTTACTTCCCTCACTTTGGGAATTATATTGTTCCTTTATAGCAACCTGCTGTATTGCTAAGACTATTTAAGATATGGAATGAGAATTTCTATTCTGAATAACCTATATTATCCCTCCTATCATTCCTTTGAAGCATAAAACTGGCTTAGGATCTTAAAGGGAAATTAGATAAACTCTGGAAGAAACTCAGTCACTTTAGCATAAGATTTTTCTTTTGTTAAAAAAGTATGATTCTTTAACCATTCCTGATCAATATCAATTACCTACTTAGCAAATCATTGACAGGTGAAAAACTTCATTGTTACCTTCTTTTTCAAAAGTACCTTACTGATTGCTATCCTACTTACTGCTTAGGTTTTATTAAATTAGGCAGACATAACTAATAGCACCTTTACCCTTGCATACGTGATAATATTCATTACAATTACTTCCATTATATCATTAATTTAAATAGTTAATAAAATCAATTATTTAAAAGTTTTCATTTTTGATTGGATTTTTTGGTTTCTTGGTGTTTAATTTTTTGAGTTCTTTATAAATTATGGATATTAGCCATCTGTCGGAAGTGGGGTTAGTAAATATGTTTTCCCAATCTGTAGGTTGCCGTTTTGTTCTAATGACACTGAAGAAAACAAGTAATTCAATCAATAAATGAGAAACAGAGCTAAATCAAGAATTCACAGAAGAGCAATCTCTAATGGCAGTGAAACACTTGATGAAATGTTCAACATCCTTAATCAGCAGGGAAATGCAACTTAAGATGACTCTGAGATTCCATCTCACACCTGTCAGAATGGCTAAGATCAAAAGCTCAAATGACAGCACATGCTGGCGAGGCTGTGGAGAAAGGGGTACCCTACTCCATTGCTGGTGGGAGTGCAGGCTTGTGCAACCACTATGGAGGTCTGTCTGGCGATATCTTAGAAAACTTGGAATAGCTCTGCCTCGGGACCCAGCCATACCACTCTGGGTATACATCCAAATGATTCCTTACCAAACCACAAGGACATATCCTCATCTATGTTCATAGTAGGTTTATTTGTAATAGCTGGATACTGGAAACAACCCAGATGTCCCTCAACCTACAAATGGATAAAAAGTTGTGGTACATCTACACAATTGATTTCTACTCAGGTATCAGAAACAAGGAAATTATTCAATTTGCTGCCAAATGGATAGAACTAGAAAAACTCATCCTGAGTGAGCTAACCCAGGCTCAGAATGATGCACATAGCATCTACTCACTTATAATTGGATTTTAGCTTATAATACAGGATAACTAACCAACATATCAAAAGGATCAGGAACGTAGACTTTGTTACCTATTAGTGGGACAATTTGCCCTACCGGTGCTGCCATGTAGGCCCCATTGGAAAAGGAAGCTCTTAGCCCTCATATGACTGCTGAACTGAAGGAGGCTGAGATGTAGGGGCAACTCACACCAGATGAGTGGGATGGGTGGGAGAGGGAAGAAAGGGTGGGAGGGTGGAACCAGGAGAGGTGGAAAGAGGGCACTGTGATGGAGATGCAACTTGATGTAATAAGTAAACATTAAAAAAAGGTTAACAAAAATAGTTTCATTATGCATCTCAAATATTTTTCTGTTATTAAAACTGATAGTTTAACATTAATCACTCTATGATGAAATTTGAAACAAACGATTCATAGACTTTCCTTAGTTCAGATTCACTTACTAGCTCTCATTATAATTTTGAAAAAAATATTAACAATGTTTTAATTTTTGAAAGTGGATATAATAAATTTTGGATTTAAAGGAAGGAGTTTGAGGAAATCATCTCTACTATTGAAAAGTTCAAGAAAGTTGAAGGTGAAGTTCTGAAAACCAGAATAGGTTTGGAAAATGTTTGTAGTCTGTGTGAGCAAGTAGAAGAGGGCTCTAACAGAAAAGTGAGTGGTTCAACATGACTGACTACTTAAACATTTTGTGAACTGGAAAATTCAGGAGAAAACTTGAGATTATGTAGCAGGGCATTGTTTTACAGGGAGTGAGAACTTAAGCAGTTTAGAAGGGATCATTAGTAATAATTCTTTCTTTATAGTTCACCCTTCTTCTATGAAGGAAGACTGAAATGAAATCT
This sequence comes from Lophiomys imhausi, assembly GCA_907164525.1. Classification (NCBI taxonomy): domain Eukaryota; kingdom Metazoa; phylum Chordata; class Mammalia; order Rodentia; family Muridae; genus Lophiomys; species Lophiomys imhausi. Next base: position 1,158,127 of record CAJQZJ010034276.1, on the reverse strand, counting down.
TCAGAGATTTTATACAATGAAAACAAACATAATCAAGAAAAATTACAAAGCATTAACTTAATTTATGTTGGTCAATTTTGCAGAAATGATACCCTTCTTGGTAGTCTTTGTTAAATCTTAGTTTTGGAAGCTCTGAATTCTATTGCTCATTGAGACAGAGTTTGAAATGTTGAAATAGGTCATAGATGAATAGAACTCTTTAGTTAGTGCATCTGAAGCCCTAACTATGACATGCTGATAATGGTTATCTTTCCACATTGTATGAAAGAAATTGAAGTATATTTTCTACACAATGGACCATTTATGTGAAATCTCAGAAATAGAATTAAGGGTTTCTGATGACATGGATTGTATATTGGCAAAAGAGGTCAGTACATTAGCAATTAGTTTCAGATATAAATAAGTATCAATAAATTACTCATTGTAATTCAATAGTGTAAAAATTTGAAACATGAAAATTAATTTAATAAAGTATAAAAGCTACAATGATATAAAATCATAAATAACTGTTCAAATTATATATTCTTGAAATTCATGTGCTGTAAAAATCCTCTGCTAAATATTAATAATGAGCATATAACTAAAACATTACTGTATAGGAATGTATCTAAGAATTTGTAGTTGTGTGTTATATAAACATGTTAAATTATTCTTAGTATACCTTAACTCTTTTAATCAATATATGACATTAACATTTGCTATATGATCTATAGATTTTGTATCTGTTTTTAATTTTTATAATCAATGATGTTTTCGTTAATTTCAGTGAATGAAACTCACAATGAATATTAATTATTTTCAAATCCCAGCAATGCAATAAATATGAGAGTCAAAGGACGAACTTAGGGAAAGAGAATGAGCAGAGTTACTTAAAACATAGATTTCATAATATTTGTGAAATGGAATCTTCGTAACAAACTTGTATTCCTTCTACCTGTGTCTTATAATGGTTTTTTTAAATTAGTTAATTACATTTTAATTACAACCCAATATAATCTTCCCCTCCCTCTGATCCTCCCAGCCCTTCCTCTCATCTGACCCTGGTACTCTCATTCTCCGTTTCTCTTCAGAAAAAGGGAGGCTTCCGGGGGATATCAGCCAGCCTATGCATATCAAGTTGCCACAAGGCTAGGCCATCTTCCTCAATTGTGACTAGACACAGCAGCCTAGTTATGAGAAATAGATACAGAGGCAGGCGAGAGAGTCACAGACAGCCCCTGCTCCTGATGTTAGGAGTCCCACGTGAAGAGCAAGCTGTACAACTGTTACATACATACCTGCAGGGTGCCCAGGTCCCTCCTAGGTATGCTCTTTGGTTGTCGACTCAGTCTCTTTGGGCCCAGGTTAGATAATTCTGTGGGATTTCTTGTGGTGTCATTGATCTCTGGTTCTTTCAATCCTTCCTCCCTGTCTTCCACAGGATTCCCTAAACTCTATCTAATGTCTGTCTGTAGTACTCTGCATCTGTTTTGTCAGTTGCTGGGTGAAGCCTCTGAGATGAGCCAGGCGCCTGTCTGCAAGTATAGAATATCATTATTAGTATCGGGATGGATCCCTTTCATGGCATGGGTCTGAAGCTCGGCTAGCCATTGGTTGGCCCTTCCTTCAATTTCAGCTCCATGTTTATTAAAGCACATCTTGTAGATAGGGCAAGTTGTGGGTTGGAGGTTTTTGTGGCTAGTGTGGTGTCATCATTCCTCCATTGGAAGCCATTTCTGATAACAGGAGATGGCTGTTTCAGGTTCCATATCCCCCATTGCTAGGAATCTTACATAGGGTCACCCTCAAAAATTTCTGGGAGGTTCCACTGTCCTAGCTTTCTAGTTTGTCCCAGAGATGCCTCCCAACAGATTCCAGTTCTCTTTCTTAGCACTCTCTCCCTCCTTTCTTTCCCAACTTGATCCCTTCTCCCTTCTACTCCCCTATCTATCCCTTCACCCCCCTTCTCCTTCCCTTCATCCATCCTGGATGTCTATTCTATTTCCCCTCCTCAGTGAAATTCAAGTTTCAATTGTCCATTTTCTCTGCACACAGTGTTTGTTCTTACTTCTACCTTTTCATCTCTAATTTTGTTAATTTGGATTATTCTTTCTGCCTCTTAGTTAACTTGGGTAAGGGTTAGTTAATCTCATTGGGTTGCACAAAGAATAAAATCTTTTTTCATCGATTCTTCATATAACTTGTGTCCAGTGCTATTATCTCTTGCAGTTATTTTTACTTTGAAGGAAATTCCAGAAAGATATTCTAAATTGTACTTCTCAGATTCTAATGCTCACTCTCTACAATAAGAACATATGGATAGATATCTTGTGACTTGTTAAATATCCAACAGTATACTTTGTCTATATTAGCTTTTTTCTGTTTATTTTAAAATTTTTTAATTGAAAATAGATTCTTCTCTCATACAATACATTGCATCCACAGTTTCACCTCCTTCCACTCTTCACATCTTCCCTCCACTAACCCTCTTCCTCAGATCCACCACTCCTCCTTCACCCATCAGAAAACTGCAGGCGTGGAAGAGATAACAACCAAACACAACAAATTAAAATACTATAAGGCGAGGCAAGTGTCCTCATACTGAAGCTGATCAAAACAATCTAACAGGAGGAAAAGAATCCCAAGAGCAGTCAAAAAAGTAAGATCCCACAGTGAGAAGATCTATACAAACACTAAGCAAACATTCAGAACATATGCACAATGTATCTGGTACAGATCCATGGAGGTCTCAATCTCCAGGACCCCATATGTGCTCTGCCCTGCTTAGTTGATTGAGTGGGCTATGTTCTCCTGGTGTCCTCCATCCTGTCTGACTCCTACAAAGTTCCACCCACTCTTACATGGAATTCCCAGAGCTCTGAGAGGAGGAATCTAATCTGCAGATCCAATTTAAGATTAGCTTCAGCTGTGTTTTAGAGCTTATTTCTGTTGGTTCTAGTGCCCAAAAGCAACAGTTATGACAAATCACATTTATTTTAATGATTCTGCTTATGCACAGAGATCTAAATAAAAGTAATGCATCATTTTAAAAATAAATTTCTGGAAAGTTGACTCTTCATATATACATAATATTCATTTATTAAATTAAATTCATTTGTATTTTTAAAAATTTCATATATATATATGTATGATATCTCTGTATATATGTATGTGTATCACTTGCATGCATGGTACTGGAGGAAGCCCTAGGAGGAATCAGTTCCCTAGAAATTGAACTTATAGATGGTTATAAACTGCCACATAGTTGCTGAGGACCAAATCTGAGTCATTTCATTGATCAGCCCAGCTCACAACTGCGCAGTCATTTCATTAGTTGTTTGGTTCATATTCATTGGAAAACAAATATGCTGATATACATAATCCATCTCTATAAAGCATCCTGAATTATTATAGTACTCACAAAAAAGCACATCATTATCAAAATAACATCAAGATAAAATGATTAAGTATGTTAACTTAAAATACATATTTATATTCCATTTTAATAATAAGTAAATATCTTGTAGGCCAAACTAAAATATTCAGGGCCTTTATACATTTCTACATTTACTTACTGCGTATAAGAAAGGATATAGAAAGTATTATGTTTATAGGAATTAATCTAATTTTGAACTTAGTAATAGTTACATGGAAAATTAAATAGTAGTGACACACAAAGTATAAACATTAAGAAATACACATGCATTACAAATGAGTAAATAGTATGGGAATTGAAAACACATATCTATTTTTAGATTTCCATATCTGTAGAAACAGTAATCTAAAATGATTTATTATGTGTAGGAGACAATTCATCAGGACACACCAAGATCTGCGCCGACCACAGAACAAGAGTGGTGGGAGACTGAGATTAGTCACTGTGGAGCAAACATGGGACAATTCATCACCATATGCACATTTATACTTTTATTTTTCACCAATTTGATTAAACCCAGAAATAGTACTGCAAATTATATGAACAGTAAGAACAAATATTGAGAAACAATGTTATTCTTATTACATAATATTCTTAATTCTATGAAATCTATGGGAAACCACACTAATAAATACTTTATTGTTATAAACAAATATCAAATTTCTAAATTATGTGATTATTTTTTAAGTGACATGACAAAACTGGAGTTACAAATATCCCTTAGCTGTATACTCCATGAATATCTTGCACACTATTTACAAGTTCATGAAAGTAACCACGGAATTAATATAGTTAAATAATTACATAGCTCTTGTGTCCAAAATGAATATAGAGTTCTGTCCTTTTAAGTACTTTAAGGTGGTTCTATTTACAATGAAGAATTTCTTATATTTTTGGTTGTGAGCCTAGACTTTAGTCTCTCTCCAGCCCACAATGAAGAATTTCTTAAAGAAAAAAATTTAAGTATCAAATGAATCACAGGGACAAAATGGGACAGTGGCTTTGGTGCCAGTGATCGCTAATCTGAAGAATAGTTTCAAATAAAATTAAAATAATAATACTGGATGAATGCAAAATAATTCATCATTATAAAAACAGCTTTCTGGAACATTCACTTTTCCCTGAAGTTGATTCATCTTTAAACAGTAAAGACTACTCAAATCTGTTTTATAAACTTCAAATTAGGACTTGATGTACTCTATATTTGGTCTTATTATAACAAAAGAATAGTTCATTTTTGCTTTTAGCATTTTTGATTTGATAAAGGTGAATGTATTTAAATATAACATAGAAAGTAGCATAAGAATTGATCATGAACATATGTATTGAGTATCCAGGATACAGAAATAGGATAAAAAAATAAAAAAAACCAAACAGATAACAAATCAAGGTGATTCAAAAGAAAAGTTAATCCAATGTCTCTTTTTACATGAATCTTATAAGTTCATCTATAAATCTTTAAGGGTAGATAGTGTCAAGTGATAATTAATATTTCAATGTTTGCAGACTTAAAGCAATATCAAGTTCAGGTGCACTAAGTTTAGTGTTAACACCATTTAGCAGAGCACACAAAATGGCTAAATATTTAAACAGTACAAAAATAAGACTTTTTGTTTGTTTGTTTTGTTTTTTTCGAGACAGGGTTTCTCTATGTAGTCCTGGCTGTCTTGGAACACACCGTGTAGACCAGTCTGGCCTTGAACTCACAGAGATACAACTGCTTCTGCCTCCCAAATGAAAGGTGTGCGCCACCATACCCAGCTCAAAACTAAAATTTTTGTTTCCAAAAATGGTAGTTATCTTTATATGAAGATTAGTCATGGTCTATGAAAATGTGACACTATTGCCAAGGTGGGTGGAACTGATGCATAATATGTAATAATTCTTTGGGCAATATATTCATAGCTTTTCAAAATTGTCAGATAGCAGAACATATGAAGCAGTATTGATAGCTCAATAGTAATGTATAAGTAATAATAGTAATAAAATATATTTAAGACTGCAAAGAAATGTATTCATGTGTCCCTTGAAATGTATTTCCTTTGAGGACTAATGAGAAAACGTTAAATTTCATTGTTATTCATTTTATAGTGTAAGGAACAATCAAGGCTAATTTTAGATGTTTTAGATCATGATCACTGCATGAGTCTTTAATTTTTTGCCTTTAACAATTTCTATACTTTAACATATATCTTTTGTCAAAGCTATATTTAACCTTCAGATTTATCCACATTTTTTTTACTGTTATTCAGACTTAAATATAAAAACAGTGGGAAGCTCACATTTTAAAAGATCCAAATAATGTATTCCAATACAAATTAAATTTTGTAATAAATTTCAAAAGTGCAACAAAACTTTAAAAATTTTTGAAGGGATAATTATGCATTGTTTAATATAGTTTATATGATTCCCAAAAACTATTCTTTATGACTCTTCTCTAGTTAGTCTGTGAATCTCACCAACAAATAGATATTATTTATAATTAGAGTAACAAATTAATATTCAGGAAGCTAAGTTCAGTATGCTTATGTTTCTTGAAAGGGCAGCAAAGTTTCTAAATACCACATGAAAATGTCAACAGAAGCACATTGTTTCAGAAAGACTGACTTGAAAAATCTCAAAATTGAAATGAGCATGCAACATTTGTGGCAGCAAAGTAGGAAAAACTAAAGTCATCAAGAGGAAAAGTAAAAAACGAAATTAGTTAAAGTCACATCAAAATCCAACTCTAATTGACTATAAATATGGTTAAGACAGGCAACACACTGATGGGACACATGCTTTGTTCAGGCAGAATTGAGATCTAAGATGCAAATCTCATTCCTACAAAGCAAATAAAGAACATAAAAGCAACTCAATTAAACAATTGGGAAACAATTAAAGAAATGATCTAAAGGAAATGGGATAAAATGATCAATTATATTCTTTTCATCTCATTAATTAAAAGGAGAAATGCAGATGAACACACTATTAGCATATTTTTACCATCATCTTTTAATAATGCCAAATGTTGTTGAGAATAGAATTTTAAATGGCTGTATAAAGGAGTTTGGTAGAAAACTTCATAAACAAAACTGTGCACATTTTGTATTTTAGTTTTTATTTTAACCAAAGATTTAAGTTGGTACACATACAGTGAAACATACTTGAGGTCCCAAACACTCATTTTCTAATATTAAAAAGCAGCAAAGAATAAATAGATGTAAATTTATTAAAAATAATTAGGTAAATTTAATACCTAGGCATATCATACAATGCAACATTCATGTTATTTTAGGAATAGATTATATGAAAAAGGTAAGCATGTGTGTAAAATCATGAAATATAACTCAAAATCAGGAAATAGATTGAGTTTAAACTGAAATTGTATAATGAAAATATATATCAACACATGTGGCATGGATTTCTTTTTTAAATAAGTGATGATAAGATAAAAATAAATGTGAATTTTTGCATAAGTATATGTCAAAATACCTGAATAGAAGGAAATAAAAAGGCTTGAATTATCATGTGTCCAAATTGATATACTTTTAATTTTAAATGTGTCATGTTCAGATATATAGCTTGACAGAAGACACTAGAATTGAAATCATTGTTTAGTTAAATAATATAATTCAATCACTTGAGAAGAATTTACTTAGAAAATGTTGTAGATAGTTGTTCATTGCATGACTTTTAATTTTGAAAATTGGAGCTAGCTTGCATGGTCAAAGGAATAATAATAAAATTAAAACTCACTGTAATTTAAGTTATGCATAGAAATGTTTGGAGCTTAAATATAGGTGATCCATTGTATTTTTATTACAATTAGAAAAAAAACCAATATTAAAGTTATTCTGGGTTTGTAGAGAATAATATATACCAATATTTAAGTGTACACAGTAATTCCTTTCTTTGAAAAGATGGATGATTTGTGGCTATGTGGAGAACTAATTTGTAAAGGATTCATAACAACATTACATCTGAAAAATATTATGACATGAACTAGATGTGTCGTTCACATTTGAGTCCTACCATTGGAGAGGTTAAGGAAGGATAAATCATGTTCATAGAAGAAAGTCTGTTCCTACTGTGCTTCAGGTCTATGATGAGAATTTCTCTATAATAATAATAATTAGTAATAATTGTAACTGAACTTTTAAATTATTTTTTAACACTTATTTATTTATTACTAAATTCACTTATAACAAACACCAACAATTTCTTATCTATTAATCCTATAAATTCCTACAACCCCTTTAACCTATCCACTAAACCTATTGATAATTATAACAACTACTTTCATAACCTTTTAGAATGATACACTCTCTGGGGCAGGTCCTCAGTCGTCAGGAACAAAGTCTTTGTTGTAGATTCTTTAATGCACTTAACAGTCCTTTTTCTGGATCTCTCAGATGCAGGTTCATCAGGGTAAGTTGGTTATTGCAGTCTCACCTTAAATAAGGCTTCATGCTTTCTTCTCTGTGGGAGACCCCAGC
>CAJQZJ010034276.1:1130427-1150224 GCA_907164525.1 Lophiomys imhausi | reverse complement strand
AGGCAAAAGCTGAGCCACAGGGTCCAGTCCTTGGCCTTTTGGTGTCTTGCTCAGGCTTTCTTTGCTCACCAGGCTTCTTTCTGCTTCAGGGAGAGAGCTGGCCATCAATGGCCAGCCCTTTTTTTCAGCAGGACTCTTGGAGCTCTCTAGCATTAGGGGCCTCTTCTTCTTTTTGGCTCCATGCACTGTCCTTAAATAGGAGGAACTCTGTTTCAGCTTAATTTTGGCTGCGCCCACTTAGCAGCTGAAAACAATGTCAGGCCAGATACTTTGTTTCTTCAAGTCCATTAAATCTTTCCTGTTTTCCTGACTTCAACCTTGTTTTTCTGTCTATTGAGTCTTTCCTGTTTTTGCTGACTTCATGCTGATAATGCTCTTCAGGTCCCGAATTAAGAGACAGTATCAGAAACTCCTATATATTTTCCAAATCTAATTTATCTAACTCCTACAAATAATGATAACATAAATTTAAATAAAATACAATAAATAGCTCACAATGATGTCAATGAACAGAATTAAAGTACATTGTTTGAACTAATCCATGTCAACAGATAAGTTTCAAGTAATCTCATTTTATTTTCATGTTAGTATTTGCAAAGATTTCATAATACATAATGGTGAGACTTAACACAACTGCAGAAATAGGCTAGAAACTAGCAAAGGATGGGAAGTGTAAACATAGGACCAGCATTTAATTACAAACATCACCTTCAATCCAGAGTGAAAAAATTTACAGGCATTTCATGCCTATTTCTCATCCTCATTTTGTAAAAGTCAAAACTTTTATCCCATTCCATGTCTTCAGTTATGTTTATATGCTTCTTTCTTCATTTTTAAAATTATTTAATTTCTTGAGATCTTTATATAGTTTGGATATTAGCCCTCTGTCAGATGTGGTGGGGTTGGTAAAGATCTTTTCCCAATAAGTAGGCTGCCATTTTGTTCTAAAGACAGTGTCGTTTGCCTTATAGAAGCTTTTCATTCATAAGAAATCAAATAGTCCAATCAAAAAATGGGGTTCAGGGCTAAACTGTGAATTCACAAAAGAGGAATCTCTAATGGCCAATAGACACTTGAAGAAATTTTCAACAGCTTTAATCATCAGAGAAATGCAACTCAAGACAACTCTGTGATTCCATTTCACACCTGTCAGAATGGACAAGATCAAAAACTCAAAAGACAGTATATACTGGCAAGGGAACACTCCCTCCTTGCTGGTGGGAGTGCAAACTTGTACAACCACTATGGAAATCAGTCTGGTGATATCTTAGAAAACTTGAAATATCTCTACTGCAAGACCAGCAATACTACCCCTGGGCATATATCCAAAACATTCCATACCAAAGAGCAAAGACATCTCCTCAACTATGGGTAACAGTAAATTTTTATTTATACTTATAAGCTTATTAATACTTAACAATTACTTATAATTGCCTATAAAGTTCCTAAATCCTAAAACCCAAACCCTAACTCTAAAACCTAATATCTAAAACATACTAAATCCTATAAAACAAACATGTAACACTAACATAAAGTTTCTTGAAAGGATATTCTCTCTTGGTGTGGATATGTATGATGGGCTGGTTTTCAATAAGTCTTTCAAACTTAAAGTCTATGAGTCAGATCTTAAGACCAGTTTATAAATTTAATCAGTCAAGAGTTTCCTCCATGGTCCTAGGCCCAAATAATTCACAATTGGAAGCCCCTCCAAACTGCTTCTAATTCTGCTACTTCCTCAGCAAACTGGTCTCCCGGCCTGAAGTTCTGGCTCCAGTGCTCTGGAACTCCAACGTCTGTGGCAATTTTTGGTGTTGGATTACAATGGTCCAACCCTGCCAAAAGGCGTATTTGTCATGCACTCCATGAGTGTGGATTACTGATGAGGAGCACAAGATGATGGCGAGATTTCTCTTAGTGAGTGAGGCAGAAGGATTAAAATGTGTGCTTCCAAGTCATGCCCTTGGGCAATGTGTCCCTCCATAGCTATCATTTGCAGAGGGGCCTAGGAGCAGCAGAAGGTCAGGAGATTGCGTGATCTGTCATGAAAAATCTGGAGTTCTTTTGACAGTGTCAGTACTATGGTTTTCTGAACAATTTCCAAAACACACCCTTTCTCCATGGCTGTCGCCTCCCACAGCTAACGATGTCATTGTGTGATTCCATGGCAATGCTTTTCAATGCCAAATTGTCCTGCCAAAGCTAGCTCCATCCATAACTGAACGTCAAACTTCCAAAACCCCTAATTCTATCACAACTATGTTCATAGCAGCTTTATTTATAGTAGTTAGAAACTGGAAATAACCCAGATGTCCCTCAACCAACAAATGAATAAAAAAATTGTGATACATTTACACAATGGAATACTACTCAGCTATTAGAAACAAGGAAATCATGCAATTTGCAGCCAAATGGATGGAACTAGAAAAGCTCATTTTGAGTGAGCTAACCTAGAACCAGACAGATGCACATGACATCTTTCACTTATAAATGGATTTTAGCCATATTGTACAGTATAACCATCCTACAGTCAACAGACCCAAAAGAACAGCAATTTGGACTTTACTGTTACTGTTAGTGTGACACTCTACCCTAGCGGAACTGTCATGTATCACCTCAGTGCAAGAGGAAGTTCTTAGCCCTCATATGACTGAAGAGGTGAGGGGGGCTGAAACATGGAGGCCTACCACATCAGAGGAGTAGGACAGGTGGGAGAGAGGGTAGAGGATAGGAGGTTGAGATCGGGAGGGGTGGAGGAAAGGGACTATGATGGAGACGTAACTAGAATTAATGAATCAATGAAAATAAAATAATTTATTTTTTGAGATTAAATCCTTTCATCCTTACTTCCTCTGAAGCTTTTAACATATTCTTCATTCATTTTCAAATTAATGGTTTCTTTCTTGCTTTTTTGGGGGGGAGAGTTGTACAGTGGTGGCATATGCTTTTATTTTTATTTACTTATTCATATTTTAAAAATATTTTATTGTTTTCTATTATTTGTGAAATTCACATTATGCATCCTGTTCCTATTCATCTCCCACATTCCTTCAGACCTCAGACCCACCCTCCAACCTTCGCAACTTCTCCAAAGAAGAAAAAAATATCTCATTTTGGAAGCTATAGTGTGTCTCAGTATGACCCACCATATTCCCTTTTGTCCCCTCTTTTGTACTTGCAAATGTTCATTATAATGTCTCCTTGGTCTACTAAGAGACCTCTGGCTTCTTCTACTTTGTCAATAATGGAGCCTCACTGGGACCGTCTCAGATATTCTGTTGCACTGTGTCATGAAGATCCTGTAGTTTTGAATCTGTGGAACTGGCCTCTTCATGCACTCCAGAATTATATGTTGGGGTGGACCAACTCAAAATCCTGGTTCTGAGCCTGCAAACCCCCATCCAAGGCCAGTTCTACTGTGATAACCAGGTAAGGTACAGTGCCTACTCTCCCAAGTGCTCTAGCAGGTAAGGGGCTTAGACAGGCTCTCCTGCTCTCATGACCCCATAAAGACCAACTCTCCTGTCTGCTACCTGGAGCGAGGGCAAAAGAGAGGAGAGAGGATCTCTCCCTTGCAAACACTACCACAAAGCAGACAAAAGTCAGAGCTGGTTCTCACACAGTCATATCCTCAGGGGTGGCTCACCCATAAACCATAAATCCAGGGCCAGCTATAGTGTGCTGCCCAGGGGAGGTGTAGGAATTGGTCTCCTAAATGCTACAGCATGTGAGGGACAGAGACAGCTTTCCTGTTCTTGTGATCCCATAGTGGCTGAATATCATGCCTTTCACTGGTGGTGAGGGCTAAAGAGGAGGGAGGGGTAGAATTCCATGCTAAAGCCATCTGGTCCTGGTTTTTTTTTTTTTTTGGTTGAGAGATTTTTAATGACTGTTTCTATTTCCTTAGGGATTATAGGGCTGTTTAATCTGTTTATCTGGTCTTGATTTGGCTTCGGTAGGTGGAATCTATCAAGAAAATTGTCCATTTCACTTAAGTTTTCAAATTTGGTGGAGTATAGATTTTTAAAGTAGGATCCAAATATTCTCTGGATTTCCTCAATGTCTGTTGTTATTTCTCCCTTTTCATTTCTGATTTTGTTGATTTGGGTTTTTTACTTCTGCCTTTTAGTTAATTTGGCTAAGGGTCTGTCTATTTTGTTGATTTTCTCAAAGAACCAACTTGTGGTTTCATTGATTCTTTGTATAGTTCTTTTTGTTTCTAAGTTGTTGATTTCAACCCTAAGTTTGTAAGTCGACAGCCTAGCTCTGCCAAGACAGGGTAGGCAAGTCCTTCATAACCCCTGCTCTACAATCAATGTCTGTCAGAGAAACGGGGCCAAATGACTGAAGATGGATGCTGTAATGTATGGAGAGAAAATGGGAACTGTCCAGGCAGCCACTGGTATGTCATTTCTTAGTTTGGGAAGCTGTAGGCCCTGTATTTCCTATAAAATCAGATATATTTATCCCTCTCAGGTCTATGAAGTGGTTGAAGAATAGATAACTAGTAGATTACTAGAGTCTCATAATTTAATTTTGAGTTGTTTAGGAGTCAAGAGAGTGTTATAGATCTAAGAAGATGCTTTTAAAATTGTGTTGCAAGTTAGTATGAATGTTGAGTTAGATATAGAACTTTATACTCATGGAGATGGTTAGATAGTAGAATGTTAAAGTCAGGTGCCAAATACATATGGACTGGACATTGAGAATGTACACTAAGGCATATAACCCTCATAACTGTGGCCTAATTACCTCTGTTGTTTTGTATTGTATCTATTATTATAAGAGAAAGAACCATTTGTTGGACTGAAAGGGGGAGCTCTTGGGGGAAATAAGATATACCTTAACTTAAAAAAAGAAAAGGGAAGAGGATGGGGGGTTGAGGGTGGGAGGCTGGGACTGGAGGGGGAGTAGGGAGGGGATTACGATTGAGATGTAACTTGAAGAAATAAAAAATAAAGATAAAAAAAAAAGAGAAGGGAGGGGATATCTCCCTATCCAACACTATTACAAAGCAGACACAAAAGACACAGCTGGCTCTCCCACACTCAACACCCTCTGGACTGGATCATTTACAACCCCCACATCTAGGGCCAGGTAGGATGCTTCTACCCTCTGTCTTGTTTCCTGTCTTGGAAGCCTATCTTATGCTTGCTTGGTACTGGAATGGTGGTTGTCACAGGCTAAGTCCTGTCCAGGTCCTCCTGGCAAGGAACTATTGTGGTCAAAAAAAGCCTCTAATAGCTAGCCCTAATAAAAGCTCATTCAATAAAATCATGCAATTCGCAGCCAAATGGATGGAACTAGAAAATCTCTTACTGAGTGAGCTAACCCAGACCCAGAAGGATACACATGGCATCTATTCACGTGTAGTCGGATTTTAGCAACATAGTACAGGATAACTATACTACAATGAATGCACCAAAGGGAACATGAACATAGACTTTTTACCTGTCAATGAGACACTTTTCCCTAGTGGTGCTGCCTTGTAGGCCCCCAGTGTATGAGGAGGCTCTTGGCCCTCATATGACTGCTGAATTGGGGTGGGGAACTGTTATGTAGGGACACTCCACTCCAGAGGAGTGGGATGGAAGGGATAGGGGGTAGAGGGTGGAAGGGCCGGACTGGGAGGTGTGGAAAGAGGACACTATGATGGAGATGTAACCTGAAGGAATAAATAAATTAATTAATTAAAAAAGAATAAACCCCTGATACATAACAACTAACCCTATTAATAACTACAAACACCAATTATCTAACAACTAACCCTAACATTTTAGAAGGATACTGTCTCTGGGGCAAGTCTTCAATCATGGGTCATTTTAGGATACCTGGTCAACAAAATGTCAACAGTCTTTTTGAAGGAACATCTCTGGTGTAGGTCCTTTAGAGTAACTGGCTATTGCATTGACATGGCAACTTCACTTTAAATGAGATTGGAGGCCTTCTTCTCTCTAAGCATCTCAGCTGCCCACAGGCCAGTGTAGTCAGTTTGTCTCAGCCACTCTGCTGCTACTGTCACAGCTATCCTGGTGGGGTCAGTCAGTTCCAGTTTGTTTCAGGCTGCTGTGTGAATGATAAATGCCTATTATATATCAATTAACCCTAACTCATAAGTTTAAAAGAACATAAAAACTAATTATATTTATTTATTTTCTGATTGAGAAGAAATATATAGGATTAAGAGGCTTTGAGATATTCAGACTTAACAGAACTTTAGATATTACTCTAAGCCAGTTCTAACTGCTTCAAAATCTAGGTTGTCCCAAATATATCTGCTCCTCAGTTTATTTATCTTTTTATTAGATTTGGACAAAACATAGTGTATGCTGTTGAACAAATGAAGCAAGGAGGGGTACTAATAATGGAGATTATTTTTCTTTCCAATTTAAACAGTTTCTCTGGTGCATTGTTACATCTAGATATGTGATGCCAACTTCTTTCATTGTGAACAAGACAGGATATTTAAATGTTAGCACATACTCTAAAACTGAGTGACTTCAAAATAATACAAGTTTTCTGTGGTTTGTATGTGTCCCTCAGAAGTTTAATGGTTAATTAAGTGTACACAGTGCCACCCCCTCCTCTTTTCATAACCTTAAAACTTTTTTCTTTTTGCAATTATAATTATGTTTCTTCATTCCCTTTCCTTTCCCCAAATCCTCCAATATACCCATCCTTAATCTCTTACAAATCTGTGGACTCTTTTTCATTAATTTTTATTGTAAGAAGCTATGTATATACATATATTTTCATAAATATAATATGTTCAGTATTTTTAGTGTTTCTTGGTACAGGAAGACAAATTGGTTTGCCCTTCCTTGTGTTCCAATTATTAGCATTCCCTTCTTGTTTGTAGGTTTGTTTAAGTGTCAAGGACAAGTCTTGGCATACAGCACAGGGTCTTAGGACGGGACACAGTGCCAGCAATGTTACAAGTCTAGCCTGCTCCAGGGGCTGATGAACCTTGCAGGTTGCTAGCTATGGGGAGTGGGAAGACACACACACACACACACACACACACACACACACACACACACAGAGAGAGAGAGAGAGAGAGAGAGAGAGAGAGAGAGAGAAAGAGAGAGACCTATGTCTTTTTTCTTATTTAGCTCAGAGCAAGCAAGCCTTTTGCTGCTGACTACCAGTTAAAAATGACCAACTTTTTCCTTTGGTAGGGGCTTCAAACCAAGAAGGTGGTAAAATCAGCCTTTGTGTTGTAAATTACTGCAAGAACTTGGTCTATTAGCCAGCAGGCCACCCACTGTGTGTTTACTGGACCAAAGTACATATTGACCAATTTATCTCAGAAGTTTTGATGGAGCTCTGAGATTTTTACCTCATCCATGAGTTAATATGAAGAAAATAAAAAGGGATGAGGACAGAGGGGGTCTCTCACACACACTTATATGAGAAAGAGAATGGACGAAGCTAGGATGCAATGACAATTTGATTGTGGTGACTTTACTTTTATACCCTGACGAGGACTCTCTACATCAAAGAAAGAATTACCTCATGGTTAAAAGGCATTTATCAGAAGGAGAGATAAGTGTCCCCCATTATAATAGGAGGGCACTTAACAATCACACATTTTAGTACTCAATTAAATTTTGCTTTTCTATAAACAAGTTAAGTTTAAGTTGACCATATATTACACCAAAACTGACAAGGTATAAGGAATTATAACAAAACAGTTTGTGTATTTTGTCACTAAGATTTGTACTAAATTTAGGGATTTCTTGGTAGCCTCTCTATATGCTAAGTTCATGGAAAGTTTAAAACCCTTAACTGCAATTATGGTCTAGAGTCAGTCATATCACCTCTAGAATGACAGCTTATCTGAGGTCGTAAATCTATCTCAGGCCTGTCTCTTAATGAGATACACAGTGTTTGGTAAAAGTATTTACTACAATTATATGTTTTTTTCTATCAACTATCTAACTTCTTTAACTTCTAAAATTCTTTGAACTGAATTAGGCAGTTTTTAAAACTGATATCAGTAATAATAGTATTATCTTTATTGGACTAGCCAAACAAGGAGAGTGGCACTTAGCAATGAGGGAATCGCTACACCATGTTAGTAATAACAGATAAAAGGAAGCAACTCTGGGGTGCATCTTCAGCATAGACTGCAAATAGCAGATAGCTATTCTGGAAATCTGACATGTTTATTAAGCCCCTTTTATAAAAAATTTCTGATAGTGCTTGAACACTGTACATGAAGGGCCTAAGAATACCAGATGGACATGAAGGAAGGAGCCTCAAGAGTATTTGGCTCCTGACGTTTAAACGTGTGGATCCCTTGGCCTTTCACCATCTACATTAGCTGCCTATTGAACTTGTCCTTCTCAGCTCACATTTGTGCAGTCATATTGTTGAGATTTTTGCCTGCAGCTTTTGATGCTGTGAGGAGAGTCTCACAACAAATTTCCTGAATTTCTGACTCTTATAATTTTCAGCCCCCTCTTCCACAGTGTTCCTTGAGACTTGGGTGTAGGAATGTTTTGGAGATATTTCCATTAGACCTGGGATCCACTATAAGTGATGAATTACTTTTGAAAAATATCCTCTTACTTTTCAATATATATGAAATTACCAACATGGACAATTCTTTTTATTGTTTCACAATTTCATTAACTTTTATAATGTATTTTAGCCATATTAATTCCCATTTCCCTTCTTGACTCCCTCCCTCTCCTGCTGGAATAATAAAGCTATTAGTTCTAAGGTTTGTAATCATTGATTACCTTTTTAATGGTTTATTTTAATTTTTATTTAGATTCATTTAATGTATTTGGTAATATATGTATATGTGTGCTTTATGAATGTATGGTGCCCAGGGAGATAAAAAAAGACTTTGGCTCCCCTGGAACTAGTGTTATGTATGGTTGGTGGTGGGAATTGAGCCCAGGTCTTCTGCTAGGACAAGTGCTCCTAATTATCAAACAACCCCTCAGAGACTGTCTTTCCAATTCTTAATGTAAGTAGTTTTAAGGTTTCCAATTACATATCTTCTTGAGATACTTTTAAATCAACAATTTAATTTTTTTGTGTAAATAGGAATTGTTTACTGGACCTGATAGGACTAATGTAATGGCTTACTATATCACCTAGATGGTACACAGTGTTCAGAATTATACTAAATAAGATTCAAATATTTTATACACTCAAATAAATAAGAGCATAAAATATGGAATGACATATATAATTACAATATTAGAAATGAGATGGTTCACTAGTGTGAAATTGAGCTAAATATAAATAATAAATTCCATAATTTCACAAACAATAACATTTAAATGCAAACTTAAATATGCCTTATCCCAAAGCCCATGGATTTAACTATGATTTGGTTTCAGTGATCATCTTTGGGAGGGAAGATATTATAGGAAAACCCTAAACATGTTAAGATTTTATTAGTATAGAGTTTAGGGAAATAAAAAACTTTAATTGGGTAAGTTAATGTTCCAATGAAGGGTAGTCAAGACTGGAAAGATATAAAAAACACATTATAACTGGATCAATAAACCAGAGAAGCATTATGTTTACAGGAGCAATTACATTAGGGCAGAAATAATTTGGAAGTTATTTTGGGAAATTTTAACCTCTCTTTCTGGTCAGGCGTGACTGTTAAAAGGAGTAGTGTCATCTCATTACATTATAAAATGTATATGGCAATGCAATCAAGTCACTTTTTGTTTCTCAATTCATCTACTGAATATGTATAAATATACTATTTTTAGAAAAGCATTAAAATAATCTTTATACTCTCCTATGTAAAATAAAGGCAGTAAAAGAAACTTCTAAGTTATTTTCATATGTGATTTTCCTCCAAAAATTGAATATATATATTATACTGGGTAGTTTGTGCTCCTCAAGAGAGAATTCAACTTAAACCAATGAACTGAGAAAAGACATTGAACTGAATTATCTCAGCAAATATTTTCTTCAGGTTTCAGTGTGTTGGTTCTTATTTGGTGTCTAAAATCATTATGTTTTTTTCTATTGTATGAGATGATAAATCATGTAGAAACTTTATTTCATCTTTTTGTCACATTTTCTTGTTTCTGCTAGAAAAGTAGATTTTTTATTTGCCAAAACTTGTGTAACAGAAAATGAATTGTTAAAATTCCTAAAAAAGTTAAGTCTTTGGTGTTTGTCTAATGCTTTTGCTATCTGATGGGAGATATTTATATGATTAAATGTTATTTACTTTTCTGAACAGATACAATGAAACATCTAAGAAAAACAACTAAGAAGAGTGACTTAAGTATGTATGGAAAAATGTATAAAAATGTGACTTAAATCGTCAAAATTGATAAGATTTCCCCAAATAATATTAAATACACAGAAAGAAAATTAATATTAGTGATTTTAAAATGTATTAACATATACTGGAATAAAGAAGAAGGAAACCAGATATAAGGGACTTTCCTCTGTGCTTCCCATGACAGAGGACAGTGTGAAATATTAACAGTAATATAACCTAATATTCAATATTTCCTAGGCAATTCTAACATTAATAACTGATATATTTCTACTGCTCCAATGAAGTACAGGGATTCTAATTCAAAAGGGTGATAAATTGATGTGGATTAGAACATGTGTTTACTTATTTTGATTATACTTAGTAATATAAAATAATCACACAGAATTTGCAGAAAACAATGAATTTTGGGTTTAAATTAAAATGTTTTCATCATAGTGTGAAACAGCCATTTTATAGGAAAGTAACAAAAATTTTTCTTAGCTCTTATGTGCTCTAGAATTTTTTTTAGGATAGGAATCATCCATATTTGTAGATGATATATACTCTAGAAGGGTATCCTGAAATTACTCAAATAGTCTTTATTCATGAATCTCCCCAGGCAGCAAACGATATTTGTAGTTCAAGAAGGGAACTCCACATTTACTCTATAATTTTTAATGAGTTGGATAATTATTAGGAAATAATGGTATTATACACCATAAATATATTTATCAAATCAAAATCAAAATAAATTCAAAAAATCAGAAGCCCTTCTTTATACAACAAATAAATGGGCTGAGAAAGAAATCAGGGAAACAACTCCCTTCACAATAGCCACAAACAATATAAAATATCTGGGGTAACTCTAACCAAGCAAGTAAAGGACCTGTACAACAAGAAATTCAAGACCTTGAAGAAAGAAATTGAAGAGGCTATCAGAAGATGGAAATATTTCCCATGATCATGGATAGATAAGCTCAACATAATAAACATGGCTGTCCTACCAAAAGCAATATACAGATTCAATGCAATTCCTTTCAAAATACCAACACAATTCTTTATAGACCTGGAAAAAGCTTTTCTCAATTTCATATGGAACAACAAAAGCCCAGAATAGCTAAATCAATCCTGAACAATAAAAAAACATCAGGAGGTATTACCATCACAGATTTCAAGCTGTACTTCAGAGCAATAGTAATAAAAACAACATGGTACTGGTATAAAACAGACCAGTGGATCAATGGAATCAAATTGAAGACCCAGAAATGAACCCACACACCTATGGTCACCTAATTTTTTGACAAACAAGCCAAAACAGCACAATGGAAATAGGACAGCATCTTCAACAAATGGTGCTGGTCCAACTGGATGTCCACTTGTAAAAGAATGAAATTAGACACATAGACACATACTTATCACCTTGTGCAAAACTTAAGTCCAAGTGGATCAAAGACCTTGACATAAACCAGGTCACAGTAAATCTACTAGAAGAAAAAGTGGGAAAAACCCTCGAAATCATTGGCACAGGTGACAACTTCCTGAACTGAACATCAACAGCTCAGGACCTAAGACCAGCAATCAATAAATGGGACCTCATGAAACTGAAAAGCTTCTGTAAGGCAAATGACACTGTCATTTGGACAAAACGGCAGCCTACAGATTGGGAAAAAATCTTC
This sequence comes from Lophiomys imhausi, assembly GCA_907164525.1. NCBI lineage: Eukaryota > Metazoa > Chordata > Mammalia > Rodentia > Muridae > Lophiomys > Lophiomys imhausi. The sequence continues at coordinate 1,138,302 of CAJQZJ010034276.1, read as the reverse complement.
ACCAACCCCACATCTGACGAAGGGCTAATATCCAAAATTTACAACGAACCTGTAGAGAACTGTGACGTGCCGCGCCCTAAAGATGGTGCCGGTTTCCACCTTCCACCAGCCCGATGGTGAGCACTCTCGGTGGTAAACAAGTCCATATTTGGTTAAGACCGCTGATCTGGCTTGCTTCCGCATACGTGGGCCTGTAAGATAGCACCACGTGGCTTTACTTGATTGGCTGTTCATATAGTATTTAGCCTGTGAGTTGGGTCTGCCCGGATTATTTGGAAGACTGTTTTCAAGGGACCTGAATAAACTGCTTGAGAAGAGCTTTTGTGAGTTGCGTCGTTCTTGCTGGTCGAGGTCAACGAGACAAGTGGTGGCCCATACGGGGAACCAGAAAAGACTCAGAACTCCTGCAGTCAGGGGCAGTGCACTGGTAAGTTCCCGGGATAAATTGGGACAATAAAGTTTCGCGGAAGTTGCGAACTAAAGGTAAAGTTTCACGGGAAGTTGCAAACTAAAGGTAAAGTTTCGTGGGAAACTGCGAACCGAAAGCAAATTTTTAATCATGGGATCGTCTCAGTCACATCCAATTTTTCTGGCTCTTCAGGAGCTACTTTTAGCTAGGAAATAGAAACGTGAGAAGTCAACCCTAGAAAGATTTTTGAATGAATGCGACTCCGTGGCTCCGTGGTTTGTGGTGTCTGGGAATCCTACGGTATCCTGCTGGGACAAATTAGGCAGGGACTTCGATTTTGCTTGGGAGCAAGGTACTCTGAAGTATGGAGTAAGACCGGTTTGGAAGATGGTGAGGAGTTGTTTAGAAGATCAGAGATGCTGTAAAGCAATCAAGGAGGGAGAATCAGCCTTGGAACTGCTGCAAGGGGAAAGATCTGAGCAGGCAGACAGTGAAAGGGGAAGCAAAAAAGGCGAAAGATCCGAGCAGGCAGACAGTGAAAAGGGAAGCAAAAAGAAGGTGCCTCTCTATCCCAATCTTAGAGATTTTAGAGATTTTGAGGACTCAGAGGGCACGGATTCTGAAGGGGAGCTACACACTCTAATAGAACAGTTGGAGAGGACTGCTATTAGAAAAAGGGAAAAGAAAAGGTTAAAAGAGAAAGACACGTTGGCGACGGTCGTTGTTAAGTGAAGCCGTTGCCGCGGCACCTTCAACTCCCCCTCCATACCCAGAAGCCGTTCAAATAGATCAGCCTGTTCAGTCCCTGAAAGTAGGGAGATCTTTCTGCCCGGGGATGTGGACACAAGTAAGAACAGAGTTACAGTTTGCCTATCCGGTATACCAAGACCCACAAGGGAACAGGTACGAGGAACCGCTTGATTTTAAAGTAATTAAATCCCTTGCAGAGTCGGTTCGTACCTATGGCATTACTGCTTCTTTTACATTGGCTCAAGTAGAAGCATTAAGCAGACATTGTATGACCCCGAGTGATTGGAGTGGCCTGGCCCGCGCCTGCTTAAGTCCAGGGCAATACTTAGACTGGAAAGCTTTTTTGATTGAGTATGCCGCTGAGCAAGCAGCCATTAATCAGAGAAATGGAAATCCAGCCTGGGATAGAGATATGCTGCTTGGGCAGGTGAGATTTGCCAACCAACAGACAGGATATCCCAATCAGGTTTATGAACAAATAAACCAGACAGCTATCAAGGCTTGGAAATCCCTTCCTAACAAAGGGGAGGTGAGTGGGAACTTAACTAAGATTCTACAGGGCCCCATGGAGCCCTTTTCAGACTTTTTGGAATGATTGGTGGAAGCGGCAGGGAAGATTTTTGGTGACCCGGATGCTGCTATGCCACTAATAAAACAGTTGGTCTATGAGCAATGCACCAAAGAGTGTGAGCCGCTATCATCCCTTACAAGAACAAAGGGCTAGAAGCCTGGATGAAAGTGTGTAGAGAACTTGGAGGGCCGTTAACTAATGCTGGTCTTGCTGCCGCGGTAGTACAGTTGACCAGAAAAGGTGGAGGAAGTCCAGGAGTTTGTTTTAAGTGTGGCAAGATGGGACACTTTAAAAGACAATCCCCCGAGGGAAGGAGTACAGAAAGTACAGGAAGTGCACAATGCCCCAGGCAACCGAGGTTATGCCCAAAATGTAAGAAAGGGAACCATTGGGCTAATGAGTGCCGTTCAGTGACAGACATCCATGGCCACCCTTTGACTCAAGGTTATGGTGGCACTCGTCCAAAAAACAGACAGCGGGGCCCACGACCCCAGGGCCCACACATATATGGGGCAGTAGAGAATCAGGACAAAGAACAGAATCAAGAGAGATGGCCAACCCTCCGCCATCCGAGAGACCGCGGAGAGCCACTGCAGGCTCAGCAGGATTGGACCTCTGCTCCACCACCAGACTTGTATTAACGCCCCAAATGGGGATCCAGTTAATTGAAACAGATTTTAAAGGACCCCTTGAACCTGGTACAGTTGGTTTGCTGTTAGGGAGGTCATCATCAGCCTTGAGAGGACTTATTGTCCATCCCGGGGTTATAGATCCAGATTATACAGGAGTGGTTAAGAATATGGTAGCCTCCCCCCGTGGTATAACAGCTATCTCTCCTGGAGATAGAATTGCTCAGTTGGTCATGTTGCCGAGCTTACATGATCGCTATGTGGCAAGGGATCGAGAGAGAGGAAAAGATGGTTTTGGGTCCACGGGCACGGATCTGACTTTTCTCTCCTTGGATTTGGACCAACGCCCTGTCTTGGAGTTAAAAGTTGATGGTAAAAGGATCCTGGGCCTTTTGGATACTGGGGCTGATAGGAGTATCATAGCTAAGAAAGACTGGCCTTCAGGTTGGCCCGTACAAGCCTCTTCTCAAACACTTCAAGGCCTGGGTTATGCTAAGACTCCAGATATGAGTGCAAGATTATTAAAGTGGCAGGACCAAGAAAGCCACTCAGGAGTAATGCAGCCATATGTACTTGAACTCCCTATCTCCCTTTGGGGAAGAGACCTTTTAAAGGATATGGGATTTAATTTGAGTAATGACTATTCTGATTCAGCCCAACGTATGATGCAAGACATGGGATATGTTCCAGGCTTTGGAATAGGAAAATATTTGCAGGGCGGAAGAGTCCCATATCTATTCAGCAAAGACAAAAGAGACAGGGCCTGGGGTTTTCCTAGGGGCCACTGAGGAGGGCATTCCCATAACTTGGAAGACGGAGGACCCAGTATGGGTTCCTCAGTGGCCACTTTCCTCTGTAAAATTGAATGCAGCCAAAGAGTTGGTGGATGAACAGATGTTTTAAAGCCTATAAAGCCATCTCTATCTCCCTGGAATACACCTATCTTTGTCATTAAAAAGAAATCTGGAAAATGGAGATTGTTGCATGACCTGCGTGCCATAAATCAACAAATGCAGATCATAGGCCCAGTGCAATGTGGCTTGCCGCTTTTATCATTTTGCCAGCCTCATGGCCCATAATAGTTATAGATATAAGGGATTGTTTTTTCTCCATCCCTTTGTGTGCCAAAGATAGTGAGAGATTTGCATTTACTGTTCCATCCTGTAACCATGAAGAACCTGATCAGCGGTTTGAATGGGTAGTATTACCTCAGGGCATGGCGAACAGCCCCACTATGTGCCAACTGTATGTGGGGGAAGCCATTGCTCCCTTGAGAAAGAATTTTCCAGATTTGAGATGTGTTCATTACATGGATGATATCTTACTGGCAGCTAAGAGTGAACAAATGTTAGATCAGGCCTATGAAGAATTAGTTCAGTTATTAAAAAAGAAAAGGTTGTTTATAGCACCTGATAAGGTTCAAAAGGAAAATGTGGTTAATTATTTAGGAGCGAAGGTTGGACCTGAAAAGATAATACCTCAAAAAATTGAGATAAGAAAAGATAATTTAAAGACTCTAAATGATTTTCAAAGGTTGTTAGGAGATATCAATTGGGTAAGAGGCTATTTGAAGCTACCAAATTATGAAATAAGACCCCTATATGATATTTTGAAAGGTGATTCAGCACTTAATTCTCCTAGGCAATTAATAGGAGAAGCAAGAAAAGCTTTATGTAAAGTGGAAGAAAGGTTCCTGAAGAGATGGCAGGAAGGACAGCCCATTGCATTGTGCATATTTGCCACCTATGGTCAACCTACAGGATTTTTATGGCAGGACAGACCATTATTATGGACTTATTCAAAGATTTCTCAAAAAAAATCCATAGAACATTATCCCACTGCAGTTGCTGCTTTAGCCTTAAATGGTACCCAACAATGTTTGCAGTCTTTTGGAGTTGCTCCTGCCAGTATAATAGTGCCCTATTCCAGTCATCAAATTAAGATTTTGTGTGGCACTGTAGATGATTGGGCAATATTGCAATGTAGCTTTGAAGGAGTGATTGATAACCATTATTCTAAGCATCCATTGCTATCATTTTTTAAGGAGCACCCAGTAATATTCCCTAAGGTTACTTCAGCAGTACCACTTCAAGGGTCACCAAATGTGTTTACTGATGGCTCAAAGACAGGCTGCGGAGCCTATTTGATAGAAAGACAAGAGCCCTTGCTATGCCAATTTCAACCGGGCTCCCCCCCAAATAGTAGAGTTGAAAATAGTAATTGAGGTGTTTAAAAGATGTCAATTTGCATTCAATTTGATCTCAGATTCAGTCTATGTGGTCAACGCAGTGGAAGTATTAGAATTAGCAGGTCCTATTAAGAATAGTAGTACTGTATGTGCCTTATTACAAGAGTTACAAGTTTTAATCTGGCAAAGAAAAAGGTGTTTTTATATTCATCATGTCAGAGCACATACAGGATTACCTGGACCATTAAGTGAGGGTAATGATAAAGTTGATCAATGGACTAGGATGGAATGCATTTTTTGGAGCTCATTCCTGGACCAAGCCAGACAGTTTCACCAATTATTTCATGTAAATACAAGAACTCTACAGCAGAAATTCCATTTGTCTAGAGCAGATGCTAGACAAGTGGTTTTGGACTGTCCTCAGTGTGTGATTCATCATCATCCTCCCAGTGTGGGAGTGAACCTAGAGGGTTGATGCCACTCAAAATCTGGCAAATGGACATTACCCACATTTCAGAGTTTGGAACCTTAAAATATATTCATGTATCTGTGGATACCTGCTCAGGTATCATACATGCTACACCTATGAGTGGAGAAAAGACTCGCAATGTCATAGGGCATTGCTTAGAAGCCTGGGCTGCATGGGGAAAACCACAACAGCTGAAAACGGACAATGGACCAGCCTATACAGCTCAGTCCTTTGTCTCCTTCTGCAACCAGATGGAGATACAGCTTAATCACAGATTACCATATAATCCTCAAGGACAAGGAATTGTAGAGCGTGCTCATCGCACCTTGAAAGAATGTTTGCAAAAACAGAAAGGGGGAATAGGCCAAGGCTGTACCCCCAAGAAGAGAATGTCTTTAGCCTTATTTACTTTAAATTTTTTAAATTTGGATGCTCAAGGCCGCTCAGCAGCGGACAGACATCAGGATTCCCATGGTCCACCTAAAGGCGTGGTGAAGTGGAAGGATATTTTGACAGGCTCTTGGCGAGGGCCTGACCCCATGCTAACATGGGCGAGAGGATCTGTTTGTGTTTTTCCTCTGGATCAACAAGATCCAGTTTGGGAGCCTGAACACCTTATGAGGAAGATTCATCATGAAGACCTTCCTAGGGATCCTGGTGATAGTAGCAGTGATGATGTCAGGAATGACTGAGCCAAGATGGGGGATCCTGTCGATATTCCCAAATCCGATGCCGGTCAGACATGATGCAACTGTGTTTCCATGCTTATTTAGCAGTAATAGAGACTTAGGCTTACCCTACCTTCCCTTTGATGATCAGAAAAGCCCAGTACGGGGTAATAGAAATGTCAGCTTGAAGGGTAGTCTGTGCATTTTAATGAGCTTCAATAGGTCAGATGATACAGAATGCATTAAATTGTCTCAACAGTCAGCAGATTTTTTTTTACCACAACTGAGGTTTGGGGGTAGGGGTGGTGGTTTGTTTTCGGGCAATGGTTCTCATCTTGTGGGGTGGTGGCCCACACGAGTCTCTGACTGAGACCCCCCCAGACAGCCATGCTGGGCACCTTTTTGTAGAGGATCCGCAGGAGAGGAAGGACCTTTTCCCTGGACTGGATGTCAGGGGCGCAGAGAAGTATGGGTTCAAAAAGATTATTTTTCCTTTAGCCCCATGATTAGTAATATAGTGAATAAGTCTTGTACAGGAATGCTTGATATATCTACTGCCACCAATCCTTTTGATTTATGGCTTTTGTGTGGAGCAAATGGTAGCTGTATGGATTTGGGACCTATACTTATGCTTGGGGGAGGAATTTATCAAAGAGGTAGTTTTTCCCTAAGGTCCGCTACCACCTTGGATTTTTCTAGTGGTAGTGGCTCTGGTACTTGGAATTCTTCGTTTCATTCTTACCACAATAAGACCTTTTCAGCCTCGCCAGTGTGTATCTGACCTCCTTTTCTGTGGATTGTAAGTAATGGGAGTGCATCCTTGGGTGAAGAAAAGTTAGTTTGCACTCCGGACACATGCTTTTATGCCCTGTGCTGGAATGCCACAACCTTTCCTGTGGCTGTGGTGACTAGAATGCCTCGATATGTACCAGTTCCTGTAGAGGCCCCTAATACCATGATGCTATTCAGGCTTAAAAGCGATTTTGGCATCACTGCAGCTGTTGTTACTGCCATCACTGTTGCTGCTGTGGGGGCTACAGCCTCAGCTATTGCCTTGTCTAGTTCTATACAGACTGCCAATGCGCTGAATGACATCTCAGCCAATGTAGCACAGGCATTGGATACTCAGACCTCTATGAATTCTCATCTCAAAGGAGGCCTTATGATAGTTAATCAACGCATAGATTTAATACAAGAACAGATTGATTCTCTTTGGCAACTGGCACAGTTGGGGTGTGAGTGGAAAATGCAGGGTTTGTGTGTTACTTCGGTGCGGTATCAAAATTTAACAAAGGCTGCTAATCTGTCTAAGCAATTGTCAGAGCTCCTCTTACAGGATTGTTCGGCTGATTTTGAAAATAAGATGAGAGAGCTGAGAGCGACAATCGTCCCCATCAACTCCACTCGGGTGGATATGAGTCTGGCTAATGGTTTGACTTCCTAGATACAGGCAGCTATGGATCATCTTAAGGAGTGGGCAGGCATAGGCTCTTTGGCGATACTGATGATACTAGCCTCTCTGGTTTGCCTATGGTGCATCTACAGTATGAGAGCCACACAGAAGCGTAATGCAGACATGATTATACAGGCCCTTGTCGCCATTGAGGCGGGCCAGTCCCCTCAGGCATGGCTCGCTGCCATGAAGCCTTAAATCTTCACTGAGCATAGTCCCTGCCCACTGAGGTATTCGTTCCACAGATATTAGGGTCTGGCAAGTCAATGACGGAGTAGATGGATAAGTCTCGGCCACCTAAGACAGGGCAGCCCCGAGTGGGGAGGCTGACCCAGAGACGGGTAAGAGTTTGAGCACCGCCCTCCTACAGGCTAAGGCTCACCGTGAGATCCCCAGATATGGGGATTACGAAGCCTTTCCAGGGACTTCTACCAACATTTTTCAAAAACAAAAAAGGAGGAACTGTAGAGAGCTGCGACGTGCTGCGCCCTAAAGATGGCACCGGTTTCCGCCTTCCACCAGCCCGATGGTGAGCACTCTCGGTGGTAAACAAGTCCATATTTGGTTGAGACCGCTGATATGGCTTGCTTCCGCATATGTGGGCCTGTAAGATAGCACCACGTGGCTTTATTTGATTGGCTGTTCATATAGTATTTAGCCTGTGGGTTGGGTCTGCCCAGATTATTCGGAAGACTGAAACCGAACTTTTAAATTATTATTTAACACTTATTTATTACT
>CAJQZJ010034276.1:1085939-1125427 GCA_907164525.1 Lophiomys imhausi | reverse complement strand
TATTCACTAAATCTAACTTATATTAACCTATCAGCCCCTTCAGAAGACTGTTTTCAAGGGACCTGAATAAACTTCTTGAGAAGAGCTTTTGCGAGTTGCGTCATTCTTGCTGGTCGAGGTCGACGCGACACGAACCCAAGAAATTAAATGCAAAGAAACCAAATAATCCAATTAAAAAATGGGGAAAAGAGCTAAACAGAGAATTCACAAAGGAGAAATTCCTAAAGGCCAAGAGACACTTGAAGAAATGCTCAACATCTTTAATCATCAGAGAAATGCACCTCAAGATGACTCTGAGATTCCATCTCACACCTGTCAGAATGGCTGAGATCTAAAGCTCATATGTCAGCACATGCTACTGAGGATGTGGAATGTCCTCCATTGCTGGTGGGAGTGCAGGCTTGTACAACCACTATGAAGGTCAGTCTGGCGATATCTTAGAAAACTTGGAATAGCTCTGCCTTGGGACCCAACCACACCACCACTTCTGGGTATACATCCAAATGACTACTCACCAAATCACAAGGAAGTTTCCTCATCTATGTTCATAGCAGCCTTATTTGTAATAGCTTGAAACTGGAAAAAAACCCATATGTCCCTCAACTGAAGAATGGATTAAAAAACTATGATACATCTACTATTCAGCTATCAGAAACAAGGAAATTATTCAATTTGCAGCCAAATGGATGGAACTAGAAAAAGTCATCCTGAGTGAGCTAACCCAGACTCAGAAGGATGTACATGACATCTATTCACCTACAGTTGAATTTTGGCTATATAGTACAGGATATCTATACTACAACCAATGCACCAAAGGGAACATGGAGATAGACTTTTGTTTTGTTTTTGTTTGTTTGTTTGTTTTCTCTCCTTGTCATTGAGACACTTTTCCCTGGTGGTACTGCCTTGTAGGTCTCCAGTGTATGAGAAGGCTCTTGGCCCTCATATGGGTGCTGAACTGGGGCAGGGGAATGTTCTGTAGGGAAACTCCACTCCAGAGGAGTGGAAAGGAAGGGTTAGGGGGGAGAGGGTGGGAGTACTGGGAAGGGTGGAAAGAGGACACCATGATGGGGATGTAACCTGACGCAATAAATAAATTAATTAAAAATAATAAAAAAATAGAATAAACATAAACATTCATATTAAATCAATGAAGTATGGTTGAGTAACAAACATCAAGACATGTAGACAACCTCTTACGATGGTAGTGCTTATTTAAGGACAGAGTTTTATGATCAATTGATTACATCTGATAATTAATAGATTTGATCAATCAATTAATTATGGATTAATTACCATAATTAAATTGTACAATGAATTAATGTAGCTCTATGCCTGAATAAACCTTTAGTTTAAAATTATTGAACAAGTCTTCTAATTCTGTTAATGTCATTGTCTTGTTTTGTCGTCCCCCCCTTAGGATATGATGTCTTTCTTTTTTTATATATACTTTATTTTTTTTATTTCTTCAAGTTACATCTCAGTCACAATCCCTTTCCTAATCCCCCTTCCCGTCCCACCCTTCCATCCTCTTCCCCCCAACAGCTTCCCCTTTCAGTCCAACAAATGATTCCTTCTCATATAACAGTAAATACTATACAAAACAATACGCCACATTTATGAGGGTTAAATGTCCCAGCACATATTCCCAATGTCCAGTTCATACATATTTGGCCCCTGACTTTAACACTCTACCATCTAACCATCTCCATGAGTTTAAAGTTCTATATCTGACTCAGCTTTGATACTAACTTGCATCACTATTAAAAACATCTTCTTAGATCGAGAACAGCCGCTTGATTCCTAAACAACTCAAAATTTAACTATGAGACTCTAGCTATCTATTCTTCAACCACCTCAGAGACCTGAGAGGGATAAATATATCTGATTATGTAGGAAGTGCAGGGGCTGCATCATCCAAAACTAAGAAATGACATATCAGTAGCTGCCTGGACAGTTCCTGTTTTCTCTCCATATGTTACAGCATCAATCTTCAGCCTTTTGGTCCTGTTTCTCTGACAGACATTGATTGTAGAGCAGGGATTATGAAGGATTTACCTACTCTGTCTTGGCAGAGCTAGGCTGTCGACTTCCCTACTACCAAGTTTTGTCCTTTTTGGACAGCAGTCTGTCTGCAGTTGAAGCAAGGGTTTTTTTTTCATGCTAAGAGATAGGCTTGCCACAAATTCAGCCATCTCACACTGGAGATTCTTCAATGCTCATCTTCTACTTGGAGTAGAATAGGGGGTGCTCTCAGGAGCTGATATGTCTCGATATCAAAAAAAAATCTTAATTTAAGACAACATTTTTGAATGCCATTTTCTGAAGATCTCTTGGGGTTTTTGAAGATGCCCTACCTATCTCTTGTATTTAGATAAGCAAATGTTGCTTGTCTCTTAACGACTTGATTTCTGAGTAGCTTAGAGAATATCTGTGATAGACTGTCATAGTAGCTAACAAAATGACACGCTTGCATGACTAGAAGTTTGTATTTCTTAACTATCCTAAACGGTTTAAGATGGTTGGTATCAAGAGGCCAGAGTTTCGCATTTCATTTATAAGTATCTCTAGGTACAATACCTTTAAGAAGCATTACCTTTAATTTTGTATCAATATACAAAGATCTTTTCCAATGTGGCCAAATATACTCTTAATTTTGTATCAATATACAAAGATCAATGCCTATGTAGCCCAAGACAATCTTAATATTACGTCAATATACAAGGGTCAATACCATTGTGGCCAACTATAATCTTAATTTTGTATCCATATACAAAGATCAATACTGATGTAGTCCAATACAATCTTAATTTTGCACAATATATAATGGTCAATACCACTTTGGCCAAATATAATACTAATTTTGTATCAATATACAAAGGTATAAGGGCATATTCAATAATCTGTCCCTTCTTCTTCGTCCTTCCCATACTATGTCTATGTCCCATTTTTCTCAAGTCTGTGTACTCCTACATAGGAGAGAAAGAAGGATACAGAAAAGGAAAAGAAGGAAGTCCCTGGGTCTATCCTCCAAAACCCATTTAACAAGACCACTTAACAGCTTGTAGTCTCTTCCCCTAAATAACAAAGTTTTCTGTTATCCTTCAAATAACCAAAAAGTGGATTGGGAGAAACACCCTCCCCACCCTCTGGGCATGGGATGTCACTCTCTTAAAATGACTTCCTGCTGATTTGGGTCATAGTAAACCAGTTTGGGGCCCGAACCAGAATGGAAAAATGGTTAAAAATGTCAGTACAATCCTTTTATGTTCAGTCCTTTTGTGCTCAGCTGTTTAGATGTCCTAAGAAGTTTGTAGGCAGAAGCTGATCTTCCAGGCTTTACTGAAGTTCTGGCTGGGGCAGTGGGTGGAGCTGAATGATCTTAGCTATTTTGAGTTGTTGTGGTTGTAGACTTTTGATGGAAACAGCTATTGAGGGAGTCTGCAAGGCTGAATCATCTGGGTCACTTGTCTTCTTTGGTGTCTGATTCTGTTTTCTTTTGAGGTTTCCGTTGTCCAGTTGTCCCTGGGTTCCTTGAATGGATGCTTTAAATCTCCTGGAAAGATAAGAACAGAGCCCTGCCCTAATCCTAACTCTGGGACAATTACCCATTTTTTTTGGAGGGGGGGTCAGGTAATATTTCTTCTGAAGCAAATTTGTTTTTTTGACAATATATAAAGTATTATCTTTCAATGTGTATTAAAGAATAAATTATTTTGTTATTTTGGAGCTAAACAAGTCTTAGTGTATATATTTTGAGATCTCAAAGGACAATTTGTTTGTATTGAGTAGGCCTTTTGTAAGTAGCTTTTAAACTTAAGTCCTTCCAAATCCTATTGTCTTGTATTGTTAAACTCTTAATAATTGCCCAGTTTCTTACCTAATACCCCATTTAAAAATGAATATCTCTGTTTTATTCATTTCTACACTAAATTAACAAAATTTAACATGATGCAAATATATGACATAAAGTCTGATGAAATGCTCACTCTATATATTAATAAGTTTCTTGCACACATAGCTGGAAATATGACTTCACTATTCAGAATTCCACAATGTGACAGGAGAGACAATAGGCTTGTGTGTTGTTCTCTGAACAATACGTTATGATTTAGTTGATATAATAAATATTTTCTTTTATTATACTGTAAATTTCATGCTATACTGTTATGAATTTATAAAACACCTTTATCGTAGCATATTAGATATTTAACATAAAGTCATGTAATCAAAGAAAATTGGGTAATTTTTCCAAATTTTTTAACATTCTTAAAATTATCTAAGCTATATTGTAATACTATATTATTAATCACTGGTAATTACCTATATATGTCTAATGAAATATTTTAACATTAGTTACTATTTTAAAATACTTATGTAATTTCTCATAAAATATATATTAAGTACATTATTATCCTTCCCCAACTTATTCCAGATTCTTCCCACCTCCACACTCACTCAAATTCATGTTCTCTCTCAAAGAAAAATTTAAAAAAGAGAAATGAAAATCAAAACAAATTACACAGACATTATAAAGCAAAAGTACACAACTATACACACACTACACCACACACAGAAACACACACCCAACACAGAGCAAACACAAAAACACACATATACACACTGACACACACACACATACACATACTCAAACAAACACCAACACATACCACACAGACACACAGACATTGTGGAGTCCTTTTTTTGGTATAACATTTCCGGGGTATGTGACCCATGACAAAATAAGTTTTTCTTTCCCAGACAATTATTACAAATAGTTTATTGATTAAGGGTATGATTTCTGTGTCCAATTCCCTTTCTTCAATTTAGGGTTTTGTATGGTTAGAATCTTTGTAGGTTTGTGCACATTGTTACAATCACTTTTAGTCTATATCTATATTTGTATCAGTCCTTCCATGTGTAGAAATCTGTTTCCTTGGAGTTATTTACAATCTTTGTCTCTCTGAGATTGGATTTAAGTTTCACTTTATGAGTTATATCTCAAACTTGATTCTGCTAAAGGGGCCCAGAACCTGAGACTATATAAGATATAGACCCTAAGAAAAATTCTACTACTACTCTTCTGGTAAAAGAACATGGCAGTTAAGTGACTTTAAAGACAATTTGCTGTAACCATAGAACAGCGCATCACTCAGTCCTCATCAGAAATGCGTCTTTTTGTAGTAAATAGTACTTAACCTACACATACACAGTTGGATAATATGCAAACATTGAGAGATGTTGGAGTGCACTCCTGATTTTTTTTTTTATTATTCTGTGAATATGTGTGACTCAATGTGGATATGTGCATGTCTATACTCACAAAATATTTAAGAGAGTATTTAATACACTGGTTCTGGAGGTATAGGTGGTTTTGAGCTGCTTGAAGAGTACGATAGGAACCAAAGTTTCATCCTCTGTAAGAGCAGGAAGTGTTCTTAACTAGTCCATGACTCGAGTTGCTCTAATGACTTTGTTTAAAAATTGTGCTCTTAGGAAGTAAACAATTAATTTAGGAGTGGGGAAATGACAGTATTAGTAATAACACTTGCCCTGCAAGCAAGAGCACTTGATTTTGAATGCCCAGCATGTACTGAAACAGATCACACATGGCTGTGCTTGCAAAAAGAAAATCCTAAAAACCAAAACAATAGCAACAAAACCCATGAACTCAATGCAATGAAGCAGTGGGCAATAGAAGAAACCTAATATCCTCTGTAGACTTTACATTTACATTAGATTCAAGTACACATGTGCTTGAGTCACATAAATACATCACAGTCACATATTTTTTAAAGAAAAATCTCTATTAAACTAACAGTCATTCAAGTTTGTCATTTTTTAGGTAATATGATGGTGTATCACAGTTGTTTACTAAGCTAATCAGAAATCAAGTTGCTAAGAAAGAAGCAACATTTGCTTATCTAAATACAAGAGAGAGATAGGGGGTCTTCAAAAACCTCAAGAGATCTGCAGAATATGGCACTCAAAGATGTTTTCTTAACTTAAGATTTTGATATTGAGACATGTCAGCTCCTGACAGCACCCCGTATTCTACTCCAAGTAGAAGATGAGCATCAAAGAATCTCCAGTGTGAGATGGTTGAATTCGTGGCAAGCCTAACTCTTGGCAAGAAAAACCCTTTGCTCCAACTGTAGACAGAATGCTGTCCAAAAAGTATAAAACTTGGAAGCAGGTAAGTCGACACCTAGCTCTGCCAAGACAGGGTAGGCAAGTCCTTCATAATTCCTGCTTTACAATCAATGTCTGTCAGAGAAACAGGGCCAAATGGTTGAAGATTGATGTTGTAATGTATGGAGAAAAAATGGGAACTGTCCAGGCAGCCACTGGTATGTCATTTCTTAGTTTTGGAAGCCGCAGGCCCTGCACTTCCTATATAATCAGATATATTTATCCCTCTCAGGTCTCTGAGGTGGTTGAAGAATAGATAGCTAGAGTCTCATAGTTAAATTTTGAGTTGTTTAGGAATCAAGAGGGTATTCTGGATCTAAGAAGATATTTTTGAAATTGTGATGCAAGTTACTATGAAAGCTGAGTTAGATATAAAACTTTAAACTCATGGAGATGGTTAGATAGTAGAATGTTAAAGTCAGGTGCCAAATACATATGGACTGGATATTGGGAATGTATGCTAAGCCATATAACTCTCATAATTGTGGCCTATTTATATCTGTTGTTTTGTATTGTGTTTTTTGTTATAAGAGAAAGAAACATTTGTTGGACTGAAAGGGGGAACGGTTGGGGGGGAAAAGATATGCCTTAAACTAAAAAAAAGTGAAGAGGATGGGGAGTTGAGGGGGAAGTGGGTAGGAGGGTGGGACTGGAGGGCGAGGTAGGGAGGATATTGTGATTTAGATGTAACTTGAAGAAATATAAAATAAATTTTAAAAATGACACTTTCGTTTAGCAAATCACCTGAGGAGGAGTGGGTCTGGGGAAAAAAGAGAGGTTGGAAAAGGAAAGGCAGGGAGTAGTGAAAGGAAAGAAAACTGCTGTCATGATGCAGTTCATGTAAAGAAGAAATATTAAAATTAAAAAAGAAAAATGTAAAAAAAGAAAAAGAAAATAATTATAGTCATCTGCAGATACTACATTTGCCTTGAGAAATTTTCTACATTAAACTATTCATTATCATCATTATATAACTCAGTCTGATTGTGACACTATTTTCAATAATTTAAAGAAGTGATTGATATCCTGTTGTTTTAGCAATTTTAAGAAAATAAATATAAAAACATATAAGGAACAGATATTTATAACTCTCTGAAAGAAATTCTAGTTTGTTTTAAAGCACTATATAATGTTGATTAAATCTTGGCTATAAGCTTGATGTCTATAAAAAGCTTTTAGGATTATATAATGAATTAAAAAATTTTTGGGAAATTTTATAGCCCTAGCTAGATGGACTGAAGAAACAGAATAAATGAGTGAATACAATCAATGAATTTTGGGTTTGAGATGAATCTTCTTGTTGAACTATTGCTTTATACATCACAGTATTCAGATCCATTTTGTCACAGCTGCTATAGGAGAGGAATTGTTTCAACACTTGTCAGACATGCTCACTTTCATCCCAATCAATGTGTGTTCCTAAGCGCTCACTATCATGTCAACCTTGCTAACTAGGAGGAGACAGGTCTATCTCAGAATGCATTTATCTCTGTTTTTTGCACTCTGAAGATTAGTGACAATATTTAGTGGAGTGAAAAAAAAGGATATACAGAGAAATATTTTAGATCATCTCGTGTTTTTAGTTTTAGATCATATATTCTACTTTTTAAGGTTAATACATGTATTCATTTATGCATATATGTGTGTATGTGGTATACATACACCTATGTGTAGAGGTCAGAGGACATGTCTCAAGAGTCTGCTCTCTCTTCTTTTATTTGAGTAGAAGGAATAAAACTTAGTGTATCATGTCACTATTCACTTTGTATAAAAGTATGTTTTTTATTAATTCTTTGAGAATTTCATAGGATGTGTTTTGATCATATTCACTGCCTTCCTCCAACTCTTGCCAGATATAACCCCACCTACCTATCCTCTTTAGTTAAATTACTAAGTTAATTTTTAAATGTGTTTTTAATTGAAATACATCACATCCCTATTGTTTCCTCTTCTATCCCATTCCACCTACTTACCTTTCAACCCTTCTCATTTACTCCCTATTCTGCTGATAGCTGATAGAGTCTTTTTCTTTGCATTTTTAATATGTGTATATCCGTGTGTGTGTGTGTGTGTGTGTGTGTGTGTGTGTGTGTGTGTGTGTATTTATGTAATCAGTTGAGTCTATTTTATTGTTAGTCTCAGGGCTCACAATTATATAGTGACAAGCAGTAAAGAGTCTCACCCATTGGAGAATGTAATTCTCCTTTTCCTAGCAGTCATTTCTTGCCTATAACTCACTGTCAGGATGGAGAAAACTATAATCGATCTCATTTAAATCAGGTACAAAATGGAGATGCCCAATATTCCCTTTGACCTTGAACTCAGAATTTACTTTTAGCTTTCCTGGGTGTTATATTTGGGGTATTGAGTGAAGCATATTACCCCCTGGTTAAGTCTTCACCCTGTGTACTGCCTTGGATAGCAGTTCTCTCTCTCTCTCTCTCTCTCTCTCTCTCTCTCTCTCTCTCCCCTCTATCTATCATCTCCCTATCCATCTGTCTTTAATCTATGTATTATGTATCTGTTCATTGCCAATCTATATTCTATCTATCTATCTATCTATCTATCTATCTATCTATCTATCATATACCTATCATATATCTGTTATCCATCATTAATGTTAAATTAACCTCCGTTCATACAACTTGTTTTGGTTTGTCTCAGAAAAAAATCTGACCAACTAAAATGTGAAGAATAAAGTGAGAAACCAAAATATTTTGGTGATTACATTTCCTAGTGTGATTAAAAAGTAGTCTGAATTTACATTGAAGCATTAAAAAAAAGGTTGATATACTCAAGCATAGAAGCCATATACAGGAGCTATAGAGATATAACATCAAGTTAAAAAATCATATCCTTGCAGAGGATGTTATTTTATTTCCTGGAATTTTTATCTGGTGGATTCATAACTCCAGTTCAGAAGGATCAAGCATTGTTTTTTAATCTTGAGGACACTGAATGGAGATAGTATACATACAAACAAGTACAATAATAAGTATTTCCCAAAATTAAACTTTTTAAAAGATATATTTGAAAGTTGATCTGTTCTTGCTATGCTATCATAGCTGTTCTTTAAACAGAAAATTTGAGGTCATTTATATCTTTACAAAATTAACCAACAACTGACAAATCATTCAGTTTGAGAGAGCAATGAAAGAAATTTTAGACAAAATGCTTTCATTCATATTTTAGTAATTGTATTCCAATTTCATTCATACATGAATTTATATAATTAATTCATAAACTGTCATCTGTAAAAGATCAAACTGAAATTTCATTTATTAGTTTTGTATTCCCTATTTTAATTTACAAACAGTCTTTATTATTTGGAACAGTTTTAGAGTCATAGCACAATTGTATTGAATTTTCTACGATTTTCCTCTTGCATATTAATCTATGATTTCTCATTTATGAATGTCTTCTATAAGCATGTAGCGTTTGCCATCTAAGAAACTTTAATTTTATGAGAAAATCATACAGCGGTACTGAGTTTACATCATTTCTACTCCACTATCTCCTAACGTTAACTCTTCCCACATTCCCCCAATAATTCCAAATTCATGACCTTTTATTCTATTGTTATATACACATTTATATATTATTACATAATATATATGTAATGCATGCAATATATAATAAAATGTGAAATTATACTTAATTATACTTTTTATATGTATAAAAGAAAAAGATAACTTAAGATAGTGAGAACTCTAACATCAGTTGAAATTAAGATGCAAATGATCATTTTTTTCCATTGTCTAAATTCCAATTCTCTTATTAAAATCAATATGTTTTCTATGGCCATATTAATAAAATTTCACTAGTATTAAATAAGTCAGGAAAATAATTAAATAGAAAAAGAAAATTAATTTATTTTAGTTTTCAAAGTCCAGTGATTATAATAAAGTATAATGAATTTATTAGTCTTATATATCTACAGACATATTACCTTATACTATTTGGGATTTGGGATTGGATATCACAGAAAGACTCATCCACTGGTCATCATGTAAGAAGGGTTGGAATAGTTGGGAGAGCTAGAAAAATAAGGTGTTTACTGGAAAAAAAGTGTCTTCTTTTTATGACATGGAAATTGAATCAATGAAATCTCAACAATTTGTTTTCCTGAATAAAATTTTCAGGGACAACACCAATCTACCTGGAAATGTGGATTGAGGAAATCTCATAAGACCATAACCCAAGATGAATTACAGCAGCCAATTACGGGTGTTGTGAGAGAGAGTTTCAGTCTTTGTCAGTGGCAAATAAACATATTCTAAGAAAATATTCATAGCAAACAATATATATTACATTTAAATATCTAGCTTTTTCACTTTAAATATTTTAGTTATTGTTTTCATGATAAAATATTGTGTTAATTTTAGAAAAACATAAATTATCCTAAAATATGAGATTATATTACTCAAGTATGAATATACTTAATGTTGGAGGAAGGTCTAATACATTGGTCCTGAAGGCTGATTTTAATGGTGAGATCTGGTTTCTGCCCCTTGTGAGGCATTCTCTTGACTGGTCATAAAAGTCGCTAATGGCCAATTAGCTGAGAAGAAAGAGTATAGGAAGGTGAGATTTCCTGAGACAGAAACAGGAATCCTGTGTTTTACACAGAGAAATCTCTCTTTCTGGCAGGAGACATGGAATCAGACAGACCTGTTTGAAAGCTCTGCAAAGGTACATCAGGCCACATGGCTGTTTGGCATTAGGTGGTCCAGGTTAATTATATTAGCTAGATAGAATCTGGCCAGCTAAGGACTAAGTGTTGAAAAATTAAAAGGTTTTTAATTATTGGGGAAAGGGCCACAGTGTCTTATAGACCACCAGTCAAAGGAATCCAGGCCCATCTACCTCCCACCAAGGCCTGGTGACTGTCCTTCCGCTGGCAAGTCTACTGGTCTAATATAACAGTTTATATTTATCAATAAATATCTGGCAGCTGCCCTGCCAAGCTGCCCCACCAGGCCCATAGGCTTCTAAGGCAAGTTAGGCCTGCTAATCTCCCACCAGCCCACCAGCTGCTCTGTCAGGCCTAATGTAACAATTTATCATTAATAATGAAGATATTAGTTAACTGAGTTTATGTTGCAGGTGGTGAAGGCCACCCTTGGTCCTGGGCTTTTTCCCAGGACAAGTCAGGCCTCCCGTAAAGGCTGGCCAGGTGGCCGGCCAGGATGTCAGCCTCTCACCAGGCTGTTAGCTGTTCTACCAGCCTAATTATAGTTTGTACAATTGATAACTAAGTTGCAATTTCAACTTAAATATGAAGTTATACTTTTATTACATTGTCAAAATTCCAACTTTCTCATTAAAATCAACATAAATTCTATGGCAATATTAAAGGAATTTAAGTAATAATTAAACAAGCCAGAAAAAACATCAAATGAAAGGGAAAATCTGTTTAGTTTTTAAAGGCCATTGGTTGTAATAAACGATAATATATTTATTTGTATACATGTAATGTATTGATAATAATAACATTTTCATGTGTTGAAGCAATTGCTCCCAAGATCAAGGTGATCCTTAAGAGTTGGTAACAACAAAAGCATAATAACTCCCAAGAAAAATGGCCTTGAAAACTCAGAGCCTAGTTTATCAGAAAACATAATCTATCTTTTAAATATGCATGAACTGTAAGCAGACAATTTTCTATAATTTATCTCCCTACTGCATGCTATCATTATATCTTCTTGGATGAAGGGAACAGAATGAACTATGTAAATTCTTGATTGTGTTATCAAGCACTCTTTTACCTTGGCAATCAGTGCTTGATTCTTTAGAATTGGAAGTAATGATTTACAAAATGATCATGACATGTTTGTAATCTGCAATCTACTCAAAGATATAAATACAAATTTTTTTCTTGCTATTAAGGAGTATCCTTCTATTGCAAACACAGAAATACTTTCTTGAACAGTCAAATTAATTATTATTATGTTTTATATAAAAGACTGTTTAGATACGTGAATTTTTTTCTTATTTTGCTTTCTTTTTTATCAGACATGGCCTAGCTATGTAGTCCAGGTTTCCTTGGATTTCACTGTGTATCCCAAGATTCATCACAAATTCAAATCCTTCTGCCTTTGCCCTATGAGATCTAGGATTGCAAGCATACATGACTAAGACTGTCTGTGGACCTGATATTGGTTGAAACAAATATTGAAAAGTTGCAAACAATAACCAACTAGACATAACATATTAAATGATGTAGATAAGAATTTTCCATTCTATAGTACTTCTTATGTCCCATAAAGTTATAAAAATCTGTTTAATTCAATATTCTAAATACTAATCCACACACAGTATCTTTTAACTGAATACTTTAAATAGTTCAACTCTTAAAATTTCTAAACTTACTGTGTATATGTCAATTTTTATTGTTTCCTCATGCTAAACATTGAATTGCTACTTTTTATATTATATAACAAATAAAGGAAAGATTATTTTAATATATTGTGCATATATTTGTAGTTTTCTTAAATATCACATTTCTAAGTGTGTATAAACCCTCATTAAATTTCAGTCCTTTATTGTACATCTACCAACTGAGTTAAAAAATGTAAATTTCAATTCTACCAAAAGACAAGAGAAACTTAATTAACTAATTATTTATGTTTAATAGAAAATAGTCTCAAGGTGATAGAGAAAGATAACTGAATGTAGATCTCTCTGCCTTCTACATGCGCACACTGGCAAGTGCACCAGCACATACATGTTCACACATACACATACCCAGAATGATAGTGGTGGGACCAATGGTGGGTAAGGTCCTCAATCACTATTACAGTTTCACCATGTGTTCTAATTTTCCACATAAATTTTATTTGTATTGTAATAAAGTAAAAAATTGAGGCCACTGACACTTTAATCATTATCGAAATATGCAAAAGAATTAAGTGACTTATTCTATTTCATCCAGTAATTCACTGTTTGTCCAGTGATCCTCAAGTACCAGTAAGTGCTCCAAGGTCTGCTCATTGAAGGACATACTGTACTAATTGATTTGAAGAAAGAGTGATGCTTTCTGTTGCCTGCCTGAAACAAAGACAAAAATGGTTCTCACCTACTAGTTGTCTTACTTTCTTTTAATTCTTGCTAAGGTCTCTACACTTTATGTAGTCTCTCTTTTTTGTACCATCATCTTCTGCATGCTAATTTTTCTGGTCATTTCAGCATATCTTTGTACTCTGTTAGTCACCTACAAAAAATATTTTCTGTGGTTATCTGATTAAGTATTCTGTATGTACTTTTCTTAATCTTCATCCCTAATTGTCACTGTTTACTTTTACTAACTATATTTATTTACAACTTTACATAATATGTTTATGTTCAGATGATACAATATATGACCTTGTTCTGTTATATATCTCAATTTCAGGCTATTATTTGGATTAGATTGCTGAAAACCCTGGTAAAATGATGTGATTTGACATTTAGATTTCTTTAAAACAATCTAACAATTTTTCCAATACAAGAATCA
The DNA here is from genome assembly GCA_907164525.1 of Lophiomys imhausi. Taxonomy (NCBI): domain Eukaryota; kingdom Metazoa; phylum Chordata; class Mammalia; order Rodentia; family Muridae; genus Lophiomys; species Lophiomys imhausi. Next base: position 1,111,740 of record CAJQZJ010034276.1, on the reverse strand, counting down.
TTAAATTTTGTAAATGTACATATTTTTCCATCCCAAAGATACACCCGATCTTGAAATATATTTCAACTACTATTTAACACTTTCAACACCAGGAAATACCCTCAGTAAAGACTAGATTTATATTATCTTAGTTTATTTTCACAATGTGATATAACTTCTATCACATTGATAATGAAGTAAACATATACAAAAACATGTGTTATAATTTCTTTTTTAGTGTAAAACCATGCCAAGTTCTCCTATGAAGAATTTATCAAATTCCTGTATTGTGTTTTCTGATTTATACAGCATGAGTTAGAAATTGATAAATCTATACAATGGTATATGTTTTGTTTTCTGAAAGCTTGATGATTCATATTCTAAGTTCCTTAACTTTTGTTCATCAAAGGCATCATTTTATCTCTTTAATGGAATTGTCTGAATAAACAAGAACTTCATCACCAATAAAACAATTTGTGTAGGTCAGTGAAATGTTTCATGAAGGATGAAAACATTAATAGTTTTAGAGTAATAAAACAGTTTCCATAATGTTATTTTTTAAAAGTCCCATGCTTGGGATTTATAGTGAGAAGGTGGAGCATCTGAAAAGACTGAAAGAATGTTCCAACATGATTAGTTATCTTAAGCTAATGTTCAGAATGCTAACAAAAAAACTCTTATCAACTCTACAGCATTTGCATCATCAGCACCTTTGGCTAGTAAGAATAATTACAGAAATGTAAAAATACACTAATCTATAATAATCTTTTAAACTAATTTAAAAAAATAAATTCTCCTAAACTGGAAATTCATGATCTTGAGAAATTGCTAAAAAATGCTTAGTATGCTGTGAAAACAGAAAATCAGTGGGCCTGAAGATGTATGTATCTCAGTGGTAGCCTGCTTTCCTCCTTTTTACAAAATGTTTGGTTTGTCCACCACTCAATAAACACAAAATTCCTTTGTCTGTGGACATATTATTCAATTTTATTTAATTCAAGTGCATTATATTGATCACTTGCTTTTCTATTTTTCTGTTTAAATAAAGCTTAGTATATTTAATATAATTTAATTTACTTAATTACTATATTACTTAATATAACTTAATTTCATTAAGTTATATAATGAAAATTACTCACCACATATTTAGCTAAACATGCTTAAAATCTTAAATGTGTGGTTCAGTGGTTTATATCTAATAAGAGATTGATAAACAGACATGTCCTAATCATAGGCAGTATAAGGAAACTGAATTTTCTCTATAGTTTCATTATTATTTGTCATATTGTTATTAATAATCTAGTTATTTAATATTATTTTAATACTGTTACTATTATTACTTTTGTTGTGCTCAGGGTGACAGAGTTATAAACACATAAAACATATTATAAAAAAATCATCAAAATTAGAAATAGGTACAATTATTTACAGAAGAAAAATCTGTTATATCCTTTCTTGATTTCCTCAATACATACATTTATTAGTACTAGAGCATGAACTCTTGATGGAAAATCACTATAGCCTTGGGAGCACTATGTGTAAAAATGGGACCTGGTGAGGCTTCACCAGTTAACATTTTGCTGAATGATATGCACTTCTTTAGTGCCTTGGCACTATGACATTATTTAATGATTTGGTAGCAATTTAAATGAATTGGTAACACCCAAGAAAATTCCACATTGAAATTATTACTTTTCTTTTGATAGGATAAAACACCGTGAACAAAGCCAACTTAAAGAAGAGTTTATTTCGGATTACAATTCCATAATGAGAAGAGCACAGCATGGCGGGGAAGGGCATGGTAGCAAGTGACAAGCAAAGCAGTAGGAGCAAGAAGTCGAGAGATCACATCTCAACTACCAGCACAGGGCAAAGAGAAAGAGAATAGAAGGTAGAACTAAGTTATATATTCTCAAAGCCACTCCCAAGGACATATTTTCCCCCAAGGAAAGTACTGTGTTTAGATAACTGAAGCCAAATATATATCATTGTAGGGGAAAATGTACTAAGAAATGTACATTATCTGTGTATCTGTTATACAATGTACTTTGATGTAGAACAATACCTGAATATTATGTAATATTCATATTTTATACATAATCTATCAACTCCTTCAACTATCTATCATTTATCTACCTGTCTGTCCTATCTATCTATCTATCTATCTATCTATCTATCTATCTATCTATCTATCTGTCTGTCTGTCTGTCTGTCTGTCTGTCTGTCTGTCTGTCTATCTATCCATCCATCCATCCATCTTCTATCTATCATCTATCCATCTCTATCATCGATCATCATCACCCAAGTACTGTCACACACACACCTTTAAGGTAAAAAAAAGGCTGGTTGAAAGCTGAATACATGCACCCAACAGGTGGAAGATGGCAGTGACAGTAGTACACTCACATTTTTTGAATGATGTTTGAAAATATACTATCTCGATAAGTGCTGCTGCCAATTATCCTGCTGAACAATGATGACTTCATCTGTATCTTAGTGGGCAAGGACATATGGTGGAAGGAAAACACACGGTGTGTCACCAATGGAGGCCAATCCGAAGAAGACCTTCAGAACAGATGTGCTGAAATCATGCTTTCATTTCATCTTCTATTTATATATTATATGCTTGCTTGCTTCATTAAATTACCTATGAATCACTGTAGTCTTTGTCCTTTCACTGATTTATTTCATATTTAATATATCAAGATATTTATGCTTCTGTTTATACCAACACACATTTACTATATACAGCCTATAACTATTGAGTATTTGTATATTTTATAAGGGCATATATCATTTGTCCAGTTATAACTTTTGATTCTCCAATTGTGTTTGTTATTTATCACAAACTTATTTCCAATGATTATACCAACTCACGTGATTTCTCACTACTTTTATCTTTGCCAACAGCAATCACTGTTTTTAATTAGTGTAAATGGTGTATTTTATCACTGAAGTAAATTGATAATTTGTGTTTTTTTAATATTACACTGAAGATAGGCCAACATATTATAGTTCATAGCTCTAAAATGCTGCAAAACTAATGTGATATCATTTCTTTTTTTTTTCCTTTCTTCCAATGTCTTGACTTTTCTGAAATTTCACATTGGAAATGTGTTAGTTTAAAATAAGTCAATTTTCAAGCTGGTATCTGTCACTACGTCTTATTAAATCTCAACTTTCAGAAGATGAGAAAATTGTTAAATTGAGGAGTCAAGAGAGCATTTACATAAATTTGTTTACTGTTCCTTTGTAAAACAGTAGAGGAAAATTTTATTTCTATCAGTGCAAACATTTCCATGGTTCTAAGTGATTCAAAAAATGCTTTTATTATAAACGCTTGTCAGATTCTATTAAATATCATTCCTTTCCACTTTACCTTTCAATTAGATGTGAACAAATATCTTTTGAATATTTAGCAGCTTCTGTTTTCCAAATGCCCTCATTATCCCATATTTGGCTAAAGCCTTTCACATAATGAATGTCTCTAATTCAAAACAAGATACTCAACAAATAGTATTATAATTCATTCCCTATTTTTACTGCAGTACATTAATTTTGAAAAATTGAAAGTATGTCCATGTAGTCTTATGAACTTAATTGGTAACAATTATTTAAAGAGAGGTGACCCTTCATTAACCCTTAATCTTCATTCAGTTACATCTTCATATGTTGAAGTGCAAGTAATAAGTTATATAATTATTTTGTGGTAGAAAATGACAGTGTTCAGCCTTATTAGTATTATTATAATCAGTTAATTAATAGATGTTATAAAATTCTTTATTTTATGGTAATTTTAGGATACAGAATTAAACCAATTTTACATCACACCTTAAAAATATAGTATCAATTTTGGTCCTTAAAAGTTTATTCTTTATTTTTTAAATTTTTGTTGTAGGTCATTGAATACAGTGATATACTTTATGCTCTTATCTAGTAGTGAATTGAAAATGAACTGCATGCTTAATTAAAGTAAAAAAGTGCATTCTACAGAGAAAAATATGAAGAGTGAGGAAAATGAAATGATAGGGGAGTATGAAAGTTATAAACTCAGTCATGATAATCCAAGATGTGCTGGAAGAAAGTTTTAAAAGTCACAAAAATATTTGACAGAGCAAGTGTTGACTAAATAATAGATTATAAAGATAGAACTTGCTTAATGTTTATGAAGAACACAAGTGATTATCGTATATCAGAGGTCATGATTAGACTTAAAAAATGAAACAGTAAAACACACTAGAAACATGCTTAGACCCCGTAACATGCTACTTCTGGGAGGGGTACAAAAACACATTCCAAAAACAATTCCATGTTTGGAGTTTTCTCTCAAGCATTGAGAATTTCCTTACTCGACTTCATTCTTGTACTCTGTTCCAATACTATATGACATGAAGTCTGTTATTTTGTTTGGAAATTAAAATAAAGGGCGGACTCCAGAATCCAGGGAGATTTGAGAACTATTAAACTACATAAGCCACAAGTCTGTTTATGAGTGTCCAAATAGTTGAATTTTACTCCAACTGATAAAGAAAAATCCATGAAGAATTGAGTTTTCATCTGACCTTTTTATTGTGCTGTGAAGCACAGACAATCAAGGAAGAATACAGCGGCAAAGATACCAAATGTGCAAAAAATCTATATGAGCTAAAGTCAACTTGCTGCAGGAAGACCATCATTCCCACATGTATTCCTGAAAAAAAAAAAAAAAACAATATTCACCACAGCAAAGCTGTATATTCAATGTGGCTCTTAATACAAAAACTGATAAGAAATTAAACAAACACAGGAGAGAGAGAGAGAATTTTTGTCCTAAAGAAAAGTGAAATTATCCTGTTTCTAGGAAAATGGTTGCAACTGGAGGTCATCATGTTAAATAAAAATAGTCTTACATGTAAGCAAACAACCATTTCCTTTTAGGTATGGAAGGGCATGAAAGCTGAAAAAAATAGATTATTAATGATGTGAAAGGAGTAAAAGGAGAGAGAGAAAAGTGGTTAGACAGTATCCTAGAGTAATAAAATAAAAAAATGTGAAGCATATGAATATGTGGCAATATAATGAACAACATAATCTATACAATTAGTGTATAGAAATAAAACTCCAGGTCAGGTTCAATAGTGTATACAAAGTATGCCAATATTAGAGGAACAATTAGGGTCTATAGTGCAATGGATATAATTTCAAAGGGGCTAATTTCTAAAAGTTAGTGAAAATTGTATTACAAGATCCATATTCTCTTCCAGTTTTAATAATTTCATTTATAGATAGGGTTTACATATATAGTTGAAGTTATTAATACAAAATAATCATCAAAGTTGAAGACATGTTACCAATTAAAAAGTAAACATTCAATAGTTTAATATAGTTAGCTAATATTATGTATAGATTGAATACAAGATAGGACAAAATAATAGCATGATAAGCACACTAACACCATTGCATAAAACATTTCAAAAGAAATGTTATTTCATATAATTATATTTCAGTAAACAAATAAAACAATCTAATGCAATGTTGGATAGTTTTCTGAGGACATTGTATGTGGACATTAAAATCTTATTATCTTTCATCTATTAACAAAATGAACCAAGTCAAAACACAACAAGAAAACTGAACGTGACATGCAATTTTAAACAAATTAACATATTTCAAATAAATAATCACTCTTATTTAATATTATTCTATCTAAGAAATGTTGCCAACCAGGTTAGATAACATTGAAATCTATCCTTCTGAATATAAAATTATACCCTAAAGTCAAAGGAAATCAAAGGTGCTGGAGAGATGTTCCAATAATTAAGAACACTGACTACTTTTCCAGAGAACAATTCTCATCAGTCACATTGTGACTAAAGAGGTATGAGACTTCAGTTTCTAGAAATCATGTTATCTCTTCTGCCATCTGAGAGTGCTGCACACATACACGCAGTCAAAACAGACATATATAAAAGAAAACTTTGAACAAAAGAGTATGAAAAATAGTTATATTTTAAATGAGTGTATATAATGATGGGTTTTCAACTCTTGGTTCACCGCTCTATTTTCCTTATTATAGCATCAGTACTATTTAAGTCTATGTGTACTTATGTACATGCGCATGTGCCTAATTTTCCATAATAAATTATAAGGCATCATACTTTCTTAGGAAAGTATTGCATGGCAGTTGGCATAAATTCTGTACATAGACAATGAAGTCACAATTTGTATATAGTAGTTTGGATGTCAATGTTATGAGAACACTTCCACATTCCTTTTATACATTAACATCTTGGTGTTCAGTTTGGTTCTAGGAGTAACCAAATACAAGTGCATTTAGTAATAAAAATACCATACTCACATTATGTAATTTATATATCTATAGCCTTCTGCTATTCTGTGGCTTCTGGGAACCTCAGACCTTGTGCACACTTCGCCACTGGAAGTTCGGATCTCAGTCAGCTTCTTGGAAGAAAAGGATGAAACAAAGGGTGGGATCTATGCCACAGTATATCTAAGAGAGGCAAGAGAAAGGATTTTCTCCAATGCCCAAGTGTTACAACTCTTTTAACAAGCAAGGTAGGGATAGCCCTAAGTCTCTCATGTATGCAACAAAAAGCTACCAACTATTTTCTAGAGGTCCTCAGTTTCAAGGACCTCTCGAAACCCCTGAACCAAGCTAAGTGGGTTCGGGAGTAGAGCTTGATTTGAATGGATTTGATGCCTGTTTGGGGGATATCCACAAAATGGATGCTGCCAGAGATGAGCTCAAGGGACAAGGGGCATGGGCACACGTGAAAGAGAAGCTTCAGAGGTGGCTGCTGGGGTGACTGGCAGTGGTGATTGAGACACAAACCTGGCTGGCTATACAAGCAAGTATTGGTGGTGGTAAATTCTTCACAGAAGGAAGAGCCCTTCCTTCCCCGGTCCCCAATAAATAGCCAAGTCTCAGTTGATCATGGTGGAGGAATGGAGAAAAATAGTTTATTTCATGAAACAAGGGCATTATATACCTTTGGGCTATTGGGGGGATTTTTGAGATGAATGTGTTTGATTTGCTAGGTATGGTCCTATGATAAGAAAGGAAATGTAGCACCGAATTATCCCATAGGAAGAGGCAGGGCAGGGAAAGAACACCAGGTATGGTTAAAGGCCTGGACAAATGCCATTGGCTGAAAGCACCAAAAAGCCTTATTAGCAGGGAGATATATTTTGAGGAATCTCCATATGTTCACTGGGTGTGTTTTTTATCAGGAAAGGATTAGGCTTGTAACTTCCCTGAGGGCTACATGACATTCCTTAGCAGATTTGAAATGTCCCCAGATCAAGGGGAGGAAGGGACTCCACTGGGGGAAAAAAAAGAGAGTCCATCATTTATTACTGAGCTCAAGGGCTTTTTAGTGATGCCAGACTTCAATATTACTATCAGAAAATTTCCACAGCAAATAAAATACTAGCTTACCCAACAGATTCTATTGTAATTAAATCAGAAAATTTCCACAGCAAATAAAATACTAGCTTACCCAACAGATTCTATTGTAATTAAATGTGCTATCAAGAGGTTCTTTGCCATGTCAGGTGCAGAGTTAAAATCTTTATGCTATAACCACATTATCCTATTTTTCACCCATGTTGTGGGTAGTGTATGTTTTCTCATTAATCCTTTTAAATCTGTTGGGTAAGTGAAGAATGACTTTTATAGTATTCTTTTCTGAATTGAAGCATATATTATTGTCTTCATTCTTCTGGCTAGAGTCAAACTAATCTTGAAACTTATCTTTGTTGTTATTCCTTTTGAAGAGTTTGGGGCATTCACTGTGCCTTCCTTAGATAACATGAGTGTAACCGAACTTTTAAATTATTATTTAACACTTATTTATTTATTACTAAATTCACTTATAACAAACACCAACAATTTCTTAACTATTAATCCTATAAACTCTTACAACCCCTTTAACCTATTCACTAAACCTATTGATAATTATAACAACTACTTTCATAACCTTTTAGAATGATACAGTCTCTGGGGCAGGTCCTCAGTAGTCAGGAACAAAGTCTTTGTTGTAGATTCTTTAACGCACTTAACAGTCCTTTTTCTGGATCTCTCAGATGCAGGTTCGTCAGGGTAAGTTGGTTATTGCAGTCTCACCTTAAATAAGGCTTCATGCTTTCTTCTCTGTGGGAGACCCCAGCCGTCTGCAGGCCAACTTACTTCTTTTGAATCAGGAACTCAGCTGCTCTGCCTAAGTCCTTAAAGCCAGGCACAGTTTCCCCTAGGCCACTGATCGGACAGATCAAACCCCTCCAGGCAAAAGCTGAGCCACAGGGTCCAGTCCTTGGCCTTTTGGTGTCTTGCTCAGGCTTTCTTTGCTCACCGGCTTCTTTCTGCTTCAGGGAAATCTGGCCATCAAATGATGGCCAGCACTTTTTTCAGCAGGACTCTGGGAGCTCTCTAGCATCAGGGACCTCTTCTCTTTCTGGGCTCCATGCACTGTCCTTAAATAGGAGGAACTCTGTTTCAGCTTAATTTGGGCTCTGCCCACTTAGCAGCTGAAAACAATGTCAGACCAGATACTTTGTTTCTTCAAATCCATTAAGTCTTTCCTGTTTTCCTGACTTCAACCTTGTTTTTCAATCTATTGAGTCTTTTCTGTTTTTCAGTCTATTGAGTCTTTCCTGTTTTTCAGTCTATTAGTCTTTCCTGTTTTTCCTGACTTCATGCTGATAATGCTCTTCACGCCCCGAATTAAGAGACAGTATCAGAAACTCCTATATATTTTCTAAATCTAATTTGTCTAACCCCTACACATGAGAATCTCTAAATAAACTGGAGACTTATAGGAAAGTCATTCAACAAATCACAACCTTTCTTCATAGCTTCCATAATGTATTCAATTTTTTGAATTCTGATGCTTATTTACTGACTTTGCCTGTAATAATTTAGTAATGAGACAACAAGGAGAAATTGGGATATTTCTTCTTAGCCATGTTTAATTGTCTTCATAAATCTCTGAGGATCAGAACCCCAACTACTGGCCTGACCTTGTCTCTTGTTCCTTATTTAGGTAATAGCTTCCACTTGTATATTCTGCATTGGAACCCTGCCATCCTTACTAATTATTTGGAGGCAGTTCAATAGGGTTGCTTTTACTACTAAATATAATGTATAACCTGTCAAGACAGGAATTCATAACTACTAATTCATTCTAAACATTTTCCTGGATTGTTTATTCAAAAAGCACTTCTGAGAAGTGAGATCATATTTCTTTCCAAAGAATCACCTTGTTTCTTCTTGTCAAGTCCAGTAATATTACTCTGAACACTCTTTATTGTATCAAAATGAATTGTGTATAATACAGGAGAATTATTTTATCTTTCAGTATCAATAAAATTTTGACTGACCCATGTAACATTACTTTAAAAAATGATAAAACCTGTTCAGGAATTTTAATCCAGGAACATGGCTGCTCTGGCAAAGGATCACATAAAGAGGCCTTCTAAGTCTATGTAATTTGGCTGGTACACAGACACACCCTGGATTACAATATAATCTGGATGTAATACAGACACACCATTACAACATACCACTGATCTCAAGTGATGTTGGTAAGGTTAGTTTGTAGAAAGAAGCAACCGGGTTTGAAAATGACATCTACGATCCACTTGTACTTGTGTTTTGTGCTGGGTGGCAAATACAGATCTATTTGCATTCTTCTATATGTAGACATCTAGTTAGACCATCAACATTTTTTGTACATGTTTTCTTTTTTCCATTGTATGGTTTTGGCTTTTTGTCAAAAATCGTGTGTCCATATTTGTGTGGATTGATTTCTGGAACATCCATTCCATTCCATTGAACAATATTTCTGTTTCTTTGCCAATAACACACAGTTTTTTTGTTATTGTTGCTATATAGTAAAACTTTAAATCAGGGATATTCATACCCCCAATAGTTCTCTCTCTCTCTTTTTTTGTACAAGAATGTTTTTGCTATTCCTACTTTTTTGTTTTTACATATGAAGTAGAAATTGCTCTTTTTAAGCCTGTAAGTAACTGTGTAGGAATTTTGATGAGGATTGCATTGAATCTCTAGACCAGTTTTGATAAGATGATCATTTTTAATATGTTAATCTTACGAATTCATGAATATAGGAGATCTTTCCAACTTCTGATGTCTTCTTCAATTTACTTTGTCAGAGTCTTGACATTTTTTGTCAAACAGCACTTTCACTTTCTTGGTTCGAGTTACATGAAGATATTTTATTTTATTTGAGGCTACTGTGAAGGCTGTTTCCCTAAGTTCTTTCTCAGCCTATTTATTATTTGTATAAAGGAGAGCTGTGGAATTTTTAAGTTAATTTTCATTGCAGCCAGTTTGTTGAAGGTGTTTATTAGGTGTATAGACATGGTCTCCTTTAGTTGTCTTATCTCTCTACCTAGAACTACAAGTATTATGTTGGATAGGGAAAGAATGTACAGGTTTGTCCTTGAATTAAAAGGAACTGTTTTAGGTTTCTCACTAATTAATTTGATATTGACTAATGGATTGCTATATATTTCCTTCTTTATGTTTAAATATGGACCTTCATAAAACAGGATACAGTAAATGAAATAGAAGAAAACCTAAGACATAACCTTGAACACATTGGTACAGGAACCAATTTCTGAACTGAACACCAACACCTCAGCCACTAAGGTTAACTATTAATAAATGAAACCTCACCTGTGCAAACTATTTCGAGGGTTTTCCCCACTTTCTCTTCTAGCAGATTTAGTGTGACCGGGTTTATATTAAGGTCTTTGATCCACTTGGACATAAGTTTTGTAAAAGGTGATAAGTATGGGTCTAATTTCATTCTTTTACAAGTGGACATCCAGTTGGACCAGCACCATTTGTTGAAGATGCTGCCCTTTTTCCATTGTGCGGTTTTGGATTCTTTGTCAAAAATTAGGTGACCATAGGTGTGTGGTTTCATTTCTGGATCTTCAATCCAATTCCATTGATCCACTGGTCTGTTTCTATACCAGTACCATGCTATTTTTGTTACTATTGCTCTGTAGTACAGCTTGAAATATGGGATGGTGATACCTCCATATGTTTTTTTTATTGTACAGGATTGATTTATCTATTCTGGGTTTTTTGTTGTTCCATATGAAATTAAGAATAGCTTTTTCCAGGTCAAAGAATTGTACTGGTATTTTGATAGGAATTGCATTGAATTTGTATATTGCTTTTGGTAGGATGGCCATTTTTATTATGTTGATCTTACCTATCCATGAGCATGGAAGATTCTTCCATTTTCTGATGACCTCTTCAATATCTTTCTTCAAGGGACTTCCAGAACAGAACATCAACAGCTCAGGACCTAAGACCAACAATCAATAAATGGGACCTCATGAAACTGAAAAGCTTCTGTAAGGCAAAAGACACAGTCATTTGAAAAAAAACGGCAGCCTGAAGATTGGGAAAAAATATTCACCAACCCCACATCTGAAAAAGGGCTAATATCCAAAATTTACAAAGAATTCAAGAAATTAAATGTGATGAAACCAAATACTCCAATTAAAAAATGGGGAAAAGAGCTAAACAGAGAATTCACAAAGGAGGAATTCCTAAAGGCAGAGAGACACTTGAAGAAATGCTCAACATCCGTAACCATCAGAGAAATGCAACTCAAGATGACTCTAAGATTCCATCTCACACCTGTTAGAATGGCTAAGATCTAAAGCTCATATGACGGCACATGCTGCCAAGGATGTGGAACCTCCTCTATTGCTGGTGGGAATGCAGGCTTGTGCAACCACTATGGAGGTCAGTCTAGCGATATCTTAGAAAACTTGGAATAGCTCTGCCTCGGGACCCAGCCATACCACTTCTGGGTATACACCCAAATGACACCTCACCAAATCACAAGGAAGTTGCCTCATCTATGTTCATAGCAGCCTCATTTGTAATAGCTAGAAACTGGAAACAACCCTGATGTCCCTCAACTGAAGAATACATTGTGGCGAGCCACAAAACTGTGGTGAGCCGCAACCCGAAGATGGCGCCTGGCTTGATGCCAGAAAGCTCAAGCTTAGCTGTAAACAAGCCTTAGTTGGTAGCAGCTGCCTACCCGGTGTGCTTCCTCCTTTTGTGAGCCTATCTTGGATCACCAGGTGGCATGATCTGATTGGGTTTGAGTAGGCATATAAGGGCTTGGGGGAGGAGACACAAGGACACAAGCAGAGACACAAGCAGACAATCAGAGACACAAGCAAGGGCATTCGGAAGACTGTTTTCAAGGGACCTGAATAAACTGCTTGAGAAGAGCTTTTGCGAGTTGCGTCATTCTTGCTGGTCAAGGTCGACGCGACAATACATTACAAAACTATGGTACATCTACACAATGGAAAACTACTCAGCTATCAGAAACAATGAAATTATGCAATTTGCAGCCAAATGGATGGAACTAGAGAAGCTCATCCTGAGTGAGCTAACCCAGACTCAGAAGGATGCATATGGCATCTATTCACTTATAGTCGGATATTAGCTCTACAGTACAGGATATCTATACTACAACCAACACACCAAAGGGAACATGGACATAGACTTTTTGTTTGTTTGTTTTCTCTCCCTGTTATTGAGACACTTTTCCCTGGTGGTACTGCCTTGTAGGCCTCCAGTTTATGAGGAGGCTCTTGGCCCTCATATGACTGCTGAACTGGGGCAGGGAACTGCTATGTAGGGACACTCCACTCGAGAAGAGTGGGATGGAAGGGATAATGGGTAGAGGGTGGGAGGGCGGGACTGGGAAGGGTGTAAAGAGGACACTATGATGAATATGTAACCTGAAACAATAAATAAATAAATTTTTAAAAATTTAAAAAAACTCATACTAAATAAATAAATAAATAGATAGGTAAATAAATAAATAAACAACAAACAACAAACAAGTAAATAAATAAATAAAACCTCATGAAATTGAAAAAATTCTGTAAGGCAAAAGACACTGTCAATAGAAAAAAAATGGAAGCCTACAGATTGTAAAAATATCACTAACCCTGCACATGACAGAGGGATAATATCCAAAATATATTAAGTTCTTAAGAAAATAAAATCAACAATCCAAATAATCCAATTAAATTTGGGGTAAAGAACTAAAGTGAAATTCTCAATAGACGAATCTCTAATGGCTGAGAATCACTTAAGGAATGGCTCAGTGAGTGTCCTTAGTCGTCAGTGAAATTCAAATCAAAATAGGGATAGGGAGTTGACTCTAGCTGAGATTCCTAGAAGCATAGTATATTGAGATTGTAGTGCCCACATCCTATAGCAGACAGGAATAGAATTAAAAGCTAGCCTAGTTGGGCCAAGATTATGCAGTTTAGGCAAAGGCTTGTTAAAATCCATCAGGTGTCTATGTGTTTATTTATAATGACAGGTTAAGGATTAACACTGCCAAACAATTAATTATAGTATAAATATTGGCAAATAATTTAATTAAATATTTCTACAGAGGGATGCACCTATGCACCCACAAAACTTTTGACCCTAAATTTACCCTGCCAGCAAGAAGTTCAAGGATTAAGATGCAACAGAGACTGTGGGAATGACCCAATTTGAGACCCATCCCATAGAAGAGAGCCTACCACTGACACTATTAATGACACTCTTCTATGCTTGCAAACAGGAGCCTAGCATAACTGTCCTCTGAGAGGCTCTACCCAGCAGAGGATAGAAACAGATACTGAGATCCAGAGCCAAATGTTAGGGGGAGATCTGGGAGCCTTATGGAAGAGTTGCAGGAAGGATGGAGAGGCCTAAAGGGGACAAGAACTCCAGGAGAAGACCAACAGAGTCAACTAACCTAGGTCCATGGGGGCTTTCAGAGACTGAACCACAAACCAGAGAACATGCATGAACTGGTTCTAGGCCCCTTACACATATGTAGCTGATGGGCAGCCTGCGTTTCATGTGGTTTCCTTAGCAATCGGAAGGAGCGCTGTCTCTGACATGGACTCTGTTGCCTGCTTTTGGATCATCTCCCTTTACTGGGCTGCCTCGTTTGGCCTAAGTGGTAGCGGATACATCTCATCCTGATGCAACTTGATATGCCAGGGTGGGTTGGTATGTGGGGAGACTCCCCTTCTCTGAGGAACAGGGAAAGGGGTAGTGAGGGGGGCAGGATGGTGGGACTGAGAGGAGAGGAGGGAGGTTGCTGCAATTAGGATGTAAAGTAAAAAAAAAATTAATTAATTAATGAGGAAAAATAAGTAAATACATAATTAAAAATTAAAAATGTATTTAATATATCAAAAAATGAAGAAAATGATGTCTAATTAAGGGACAGACAAAGTGACAATCAGAGAGAGACTTGACAGAATAGGAGAAGGCTAACTTGCCTGGGAGTGGCACAGAAAAGAGGCTATGTAAGAGAGTGTAGAGTTGGGAAGTGGATGTGGACAGTTGAGTTAATTTCAGGCAGTTCAGGAAGTTTGGTTAAGTTCAGTGTCTTGAAGTTGAGTTGAACACTCAGTTGGGAGTGAGGGCGGTGGAGTTCACTTTGGTGCAGTGCAGAATTCAGGGGTATTTTTTTCCAAACAGAAGTTTTCCAGTGAGAAGCCCATAGAAGCCAATTATTTCAGTCAGCTTCGACTGTAGTTTAACCAAGAACAGCTGAGCTGAACCCACCAGCCAGAATTCAGAAAGAGTTAGAAAGGGTGAGCTTATTTATTCGTAAGTCTCTGAGACACCAATCTCACAAGGTGAATGAAAGCAACATTTACTTTTACAAAAATCAGTGTTGTCATGCCTATCTATCATTGTAATTAATTTCTTAACCACTCCCTTTAAAGCCATTTCTACATACAAAGGAGAGTTAGCACATACAAAGGAGAGTTAGCAAAAATTCCTATCAATACATTCTCTTTTTGTTAAAATATGTATCTCTTGTTTCTACTAATAAAAAATTATACTTTTTTTAGTTTATAACATACATATCTATCAGCATGTCCATACTTCTGAATTTTTGCCATTTTCTACTCTAACAATATTTCTGGTTATCTATGTTTATGTATTAGCATTAAATATCTATGTCTATGATTAATATTGGATATCACCTTTTCATTGCACATAAGAACCATTGTTATAGATAATTTGAAAATCATTTATGAAGTCTTTTTCTGGACTTTAAATAATATGCTACTAAACACACTTCCAATTTAAGAAAGTATATATTTTGACATCCAGTTTCCATGTTCAAAATTAAATGTTTTCTTTTAACTCCATTAAGTAAGTTCCCACTAAAATTTACATCTTTCTTGAAAGTTCTGCCATTATCATGGGCAGCATATCTATGGTTGGATTACATTTGTACTTAATACAGCTTCCTTCCAAGGGAAAGCATAAAAACCAAGACTGAGATAAAAGGAAAACAGTGCAAATGCCAGAGGCCATGCTGGAAATGTTAAGGCAAAAAAGTGAGCTTTCTGGAGACAGCGCACTGTTTTTGCTTGGCTTGAAATGGCTGTGCCCTGAGAAAGGTATGGACTCCAGGGACTTCATCCCAGGATTTCTTCTTGCTGCTAATATGTCTTTCCATACTTGTCTTATGTATCTGGCACGGCATGGAGAGGCCCTTAGTACCTATTGTTTATTTGATAATTACCCACTCTGGTTAGGCAGATTTCCTGCATATTAATATGAAGATGTACTTTTATGTAATATTGTTGTTTAGACATATTTAAGTTTTGATAATTCCTGTTGATAATTTTATAGAACTCCTGAAATGATTCAACTAATTCTAAGCATTCTCCCTCCTCCCTGAAGAATAAGAAATCTGCAATAAAAGCTCTGTGAGCATCCATGTATAATAAGCAGGTAAATGGTACTAGAAAGAGAAATAGGTTTAGGACAGACTCATGATCTTGGCAAACACTCACTCTAGGTTAAGGGCAAAGATAGATCACTTGGCAAACACTCACTCTAGGTTAAGGGCAAAGATAGATCACTTGGCAAACACTCACTCTAGGTTAAGGGCAAAGATAGATCACAGGTGAGCACCAGGATAAGTAAAAACTATTGCTTCAAACTTTTAATGAACTCAGGAATTAAAGATAGTTGGGGAAAATGTAATTTGGTAAGATAGATATAATCAATCCTGTTGTAACTCCTTAAAACTTATCAACATGAACTCACATTGACCTTCTGGAATGTAAGAATGTTTAGTCAGGTACAAGTTTTTATGGAAAAATATGTAATCAGTAATCTTGCTGTAAATCTCTCTTGTGTTATGATTTTACCTGTATTTATGATAATTATTTTTATGGCTGTGATATATCTTCTTTTGACAAAAAGACTTTATCTTAGATGGTATAAAAAGATATAAGAGCAAAGAATTCAGTGTGTGTTAGCTGTAGTTAGAACTTACTCTAACCACCATCCACCCAGATGTATATATGTTTATATGTGTGTGTGTGTGTGTGTGTGTGTGTGTGTGTGTGTGTGTGTTGGAGGTTACAGCTTGCTCTTTATACCATCCACTAAATATGTGTCAATATGTGATTGTCTGTCTGTATGTATATATGTATATTGCTATGTGTAAGTATATATATGTGTGTGTGTGTATGTGTGTGTGTGTGTGTGTGTGTGTGTGTGTGTGTGTGTATGTATGTACTGGTATAGTGTGCAACTGCCAGAATCAGCAACTCTGGCATGGCCTCCCCATTTTCCCTTTTAATTGCCTTCTGTGATCAATGCCCTGCAGTGAACAGGGCAGGTCCTGAATAGCTAGGAGCTATAAGCTTTTGTCCATTTCCTTCTGATGTTATGTCTGTCTGAGGCTATACCCAGCCTCAGTTTCCCCTGGTGCCAAAGCCGGTCTTTGACACTGAAAAATTCAAGATCACATTCTTTTTGCAAACTCAATTAGTTCAGAAAAACATACTAATTCAGTGTAGAGGGCAAAAGTTTAGATTTCTATCTCATATTATGTATCAAAAAATGTAATCTATGCCACATTATGAAATAATCCATGAATTTTTTGAGCAATCTACTCTAACGGTGAATTAGGCATGCATTGGAGCCTGGCTACTCATTGGTAATTCTCAAGGAGTTTTTTGCCCTTTTGTAAAAGGAAATGAAGGCAATGGAAATTGAACAGAACTAACATATATTTAAACGTAGTATTTGAATAGTTATTCTTCTAACTCACTCTATGAGGGTTTTATTTTTTATTTTTTGGTTTGGTTTTGATTTTCAAAAATCAATTTATCAAGGCTCCCATCAACAAATACATTTATTTTTGGTTATTCTGTTTTCTAAGGCCATTCCTGTCTTAGCTGATTTATCTGAGTTAATGAGTGCTTTGAATCAATTTAATTGCTAGCTGTTGCACTATACTTTCTGTGGGGTATCTGTGCTGAACATAACTCTGAGATGGCACTGTCATTGTAATACAGACTGCAAGAAGACATGTATAAGAGATTAGTTTTCCAAATTGTTTCAATAATAATAGCTATAGACTCATTTTAAATAGAAGCTAGTTCCAAGATAACTAATCGCACATACACATTGATTTTTATTTTCTCCCACAGCTTTTAAATTCTTGAAAATGAAAATGTATATACTGAAATTGTATTAAAAATCTCTAGTAATTAACAAAAGAAGCATGTAAATAGTACATATTTATCTATGAACATGAAATATTTAAGCCATAATTACATGTGTAAGAAAAATAAATATATTTAAAAAGAATATATGAATTATTTTAGCAATTTCAAAATATATTTGATTAGGCATCTTGCACACTTGAGTAGCCATTATTTACACTTTTCACTTTTTTATGTGCTTTATGCCTGAACTTTAAAATGTAAAAGTATGTTCACATAACTTGATCTTAGAATTAGGAGAATATTGCAGATAAATAGTCCAAGAAAAGTACTTATGTTTATAAGTTTGGGGTTTTTTTGGAAAGTGATGGAGATAACTAGATATATATTATTATTATTAAGGAAATTATGCTGTGAATATAGTTCTAGGAATGCAGTTATCATAAATTAACTTGTGGTGTAATTCAATCTTGTCTAATGTCACATCTAAGGAATCCAGTAGCAATTCAGTTCATTTTACTGAGAACAAGAGTGAGACATTGAGAGTTTAATCAGATATATATATATATATATATCTGTTTTTGACAATATATATATAATGTTTTTGACAATAATTTCTAACTGTAAGAAATCTGTTTTTTATCTACAATATAGGCACTAATTTATGCACCTACAGGATACATTTTGAATAATTTCTGTCACTTAATCCTATTAAAAAACAAATATACCAGAAATTTCATCTCTATGCAATTTTTCTCTGTTTTTCTACTATGTAAAAAAAAGTTCCATTCCTTTTCTGTCTGGTGGTTTTCCTTTCCATTCATAGGGTTATTATGTTAGTCATGTATAGAATTGATAGGAATTTCATTATGAATCCTTCTTGAACTGCTCATAATAGTCTACCCTTTTCTGAACTTAAAAAAACATTGCCATTGTTATAAAGAAGAGAAAAAAATCATAGGTCTCTCATATCACATGTTATTCAAATATAACATGAAAAAATAGAGCAAGAAAGGCTATATACAGAGGGATGAGAGAGAAATGAATGTTGATTACAGAGATGCATTGTAAAAAAGAATATAAAGCCAATATTTTCCTAATTCTAATTCTATCATGATTTTTTTGTTTTGCTTTGTTTTCCTTTCGGTGGTGGGTAAGTGCATATAATTAATATGAGACTTAAAGTGTAAAATTGAATGCAAAATTCCAGAACTTTTGGCACAAAAGCCTGTTTAGGAAAATAATTTATTTATTTCTGCAGACTTCAGGCCTGGATAGTTTCAAAGTTTGATATTTGTAAATATTTTTAAGATTTTTAAAAATAAAGTTTAAAAATATTAAATGGAGGTTAAAAAATAACTGCCATTAAGAGCTTTTTTTTCTGTTGTAATTGTTTGGAAATAAGTAGCAACATATTCATTTATTTTATTTTATCTCCAATTTTGCCTTAATAAACACATAGTTTTTGTTATTTTACTATTTTTATAGCTTAGGGGTTATTTTTATTTTAGCTGTGATAAGTTATTTATTTTCTTTTATAGTGAAAAATAGATTTCTTTTGATATGATGTTAAAGTCCTGGTTCCCAACCTTCCTAATGCTGCAACCTTTTAACACAGTACCTCAGGGTGAGGTGATTTGTAACCATAAAATGCTTTCGGTTGCTACTTCATAACTATAATTTTGCTATGGTTATAAATCAGAATATAAATATGTGTGCTTTCTGATGGTCTTAGGTGACTTATGTTAAAGGGCCATTCAACCACTGAAGGCATTATGATCTGCAGGGTTGAGAATTTTTGTCTTAAGATTTTCCATTTCTGAACTTTTTCCAAATTCCCCCCACCTGTCCTCACACCTAAATTGACAGCATTTCTCTCCCTTTAGAAAATAAACAGAATCAGCTGAAGAAATGGCTCACCGGTTAAGAGCACTGGCTGTTCTTCCAAAGGACCCAGGTTCAAATCCCAGAACTCACATGACAGTTCACAGCTGTCTGTAATTGCTGGGTGTGGTGGTGTGTTCAGGACATCCAGGGCTACAGAGAGAAACCCTGTTTCGAAAAAAAATAAAAATAAAAAAACAAAACAAACAGAAATCTAAAAATAAAGTAAAATTAAATTAAAACAAAAACAATAAAATAAAACCAAACAAACCAGAATAGGAAGAAACAACCAATCCTAAGAATAAGCCAAAGGAAAAGAAGAAGAAACACATAGTTGTAGAGACACACAACTTCTCAAACACATAAATTCCATAAACAACAGAAATTATGATGTATGAAGAGAAAATGGGAACTGTCCAGGCAGCCACTGGTATGTCATTTCTTAGTTTTGGAAGCCGCAGGCCCTGCACTTCCTATATAATCAGACATATTTATCCCTCTCAGGTCTCTGAGGTGGTTGAAGAATAGATAGTTAGAGTCTCATAGTTAAATTTTGAGTTGTTTAGGAATCAAGAGGGTGTTCTGGATCTAAGAAGATGTTTTTAAAATTGTGATGCAAGTTAGTATGGAATCTGAGTTAGATATAGAACTTTAAACACATGGAGATGGTTAGATAGTAGAATGTTAAAGTCAGGTGCCAAATACATATGGACTGGACATTGGGAATGTATGGTAAGCCATATAACTCTCATAATTGTGGCCTATTTATTTCGGTTGTTTTGTACTGTATTTATAGTTATAGGAGAAAGAACCATTTGTTGGACTGAAAGGGGGAGCTGTGGGGGGGGCAATATATACCTTAAAAAAAGGGAAGAGGATGGGAGGTTGAGGGTGAAGAGGGTGGGAGGGTGGGACTGGGGGGGGGATAGGGAGGGGATTGTAATTGAGGTGTAACTTGAAGGAATAAAAAATAAAGTATAAAAAATATAAGAGGGGATAAACCATCCTTGACAAAGTAATATAAGACAAACAAAACTAACAACAAAAACAAAGAACAACCTTCAAAAATGCCATTGACTTTGTATTGTCCTGGGCATCTACTTCTGGGCATGGAGCCTGCACTTAGGAGTGGTTTGTATGCCCAGGGAGACTTCATTGGAGAAAACTCAACTTTCATGTGGAATCAGTTATCAATTCTAGAAAGCTTCTGGATAAAGGATGGAACATGTGTTCACTGCGACCTCATTTTCTTTTGACCAGCTAGACAAGGTTTGTCTCTGTGTTGTCCCCTCTACTACAGAAAGAAGCTTCTCTGATGGTGGCTGAGTAAAACAGTGCTGTTATGTGTCCTGAGCAGAGGACTAGTTTTTGGTGTTTCCCCGCGGCCCTGGTATATCTAGTCTCAGTTTCTTGGCCACATGAGCAGTGTCTCTCATGGGTAGCATCTCATGGAGTGGCCTTGAATTCAATCAGATATTTAGTTAATTATTTCCACAAGTTTCCTGTCACTATTATGCTAGTTTGTCTTGACAGCAAGCACATTGTAGATGAACATGTTTGTAGTTAAGTTAATGCTTATCTTTCTCTTTTAGTACCATGTAGAGTACTTTCCAGTACCATGAGTGTTCTAAAAGGAACGAGTTCAACTTCTCTTTGTCATTAGCCTAGATTTTTGGGGATTCCCATATGACCAATTTGGCTAACTCAATCATAGGAAACCTGTTCATGGAATTGGGAACATTATTTGGTGACTAGATGCATCCAGTTGTGGATTGATTTACTTTATTGTTTTGTAATTTAATTCAGATTGTCTTCATATGTTTATATATATTTTTGGAGCTTATACTGTATTAGGTTTCTATATGACCCCTCTAATAGCACTTAATTTTAGCTATACCCCCACATTTTTTCTCTTGCCCCTATCATCCTTCTTACTCCTGGTTTTATCATCTGTTTCTAGTTTCCCCTCCATACATAGAATTTTATTTCATCTTCTTAGGGAGATCAATCCCTCACCCCTAGTCCTTAACTGCATACCTATGTATCTATATATGCATACTTGTATACATAGAGTATAATATATATATGTATGGTTATACAAATTATAGCCAGCTTATCAAAGACATAACAGCTAAAATCCACATTTAAGCATATGCATACATTTGCTTTTTGAGGTCTGGGTTATCTGACTCAAAAAGACTTTTTCTACTTGCGTTCATTCACTCTCAAAGTTCATATTTTTAACAGATGAGTAATATTCAATTGTTCAAATGTGCCACATTTTCTTTATCCATTCATCCATTGACTGTATCTATCTAGACTGTTTCCAATATCTGGTTTTTCTGAATAGAAAAGCAGTGCACATGGTAAGCAAGTATCTCTGTGGTAGGAGGAAGTATTCTTTGAATATATATATGAGTGATATAGCACTATCATGTAGGTATAATCTATTCCTAAATTCCTGAGTACAGCAACACTGATTTTGATAGTTGCTGTATTAGTTTCCACTCTGTTCAGCAAAGAATAACCAATGTCCTAACTCTACATTTTTGTCAGTGTGAGTTGCCATTTGTTGTACTGATCATAGCTATTCTGATATGTGTAAGTTGAAATCTTAAAGCAGTTCTTATTTCCATTTCCCTGGTGACAAAAGATATTGAATATTGCTTTAAGTTCTTATCATCCATGTGTGTTTACTTTTGTGAGAATTCTCAGTTTATGTCTGGACCCCACTTTTTAATTGGATTATGTGTTATTTTTATATCCTGTTTTTGAATTATTTATATGTTTTAAATATTTACCCTTTATAGGATGTGCAGGTATTTTTTCCCATTCTGTAGATTGTTGTGTTGTCTGAATGATAGTGCCTTTGCCATGTAAAAGATTTTCGGTATCGGGATATTTCATTTACTAATTTTTGTTCTTAGTGCCTACGTTGCCAGTGTTCTTTTCAAAAAGTATTTTTTTTTCTGGAAAAATTAGTTATATATTATTCTATGCTTTCTGTTGTATCAGATTCAGTGTATCTGGCCTTATGTTGAGGTTTTTTGATCCATTTGTGTAGGGTGATATGTATGGAAGAATTTTTATTAGTCTTTCTTCAGCCATCCGGTTTGACCAGCACCATTTGTTGAACAATTTGTCTTTCCTTGCTGTGTGGATTTCTGGCTTCTTATCAGAAATTAAGTGTCAATAGGTCTGTGGACTTCTGTCTGAAAGTTCAATTCAATTCCATTGATTAACATTTCTTCTTTTCTTCCAATATCATGCTGGTTTTATACTAGCTCTGTAGTACAATTTGAGATAGGGATGGAGATATCTCTAGAAGCTCTTTTATTGTTGAGGATTATTTTAGCTCTCATGGGTTTTGCGTTTCTATATGAAGGAGAAGATTGTCCTTCCAAGGTCTGTGAAGAATCCTGTTATAATGTTGATGGGGACTGCATTGAATCTGTGGATTGTTTTTGGTAGGATGGCTATTTTTTACTGTATTAATAATCCTGATATATGAGCATGAGAAGTCTTTCATTTGCTTGGTTAGTGTTGCCAAAATTATTTGTTGATGTAATGTGAAAGGTTGCCTTTCCCTGATTTCTTTCTAAGTCTATTTTTGCGTGTAAGAAGGATCCTGATTTCTGGGAGTTAATTTTGCCTCTCATTGTTTTGCTGAAAGTGTATCTCAGCTGTAGAATTTTCCTGGTGGATTTTTTTTTTTAGTTACTTGTTTATAATCATATACTCTGCATAGACATCTCCACTGTCTTATTTCCTTCCTATTTGTATTCACCAGATCATTTTCAGTTGCCTTATTTTTCTAACTAAGATTATATTGAATAAATAGGGAGAAAGTGTATAATTTGTCATGTTCCTGATTTTAGTGGAATTCCATTGAGTTTCTCTCTATTAAATTGGTGTTGGCTATGGACTTACTGTAAACTATCTTTATTATGTTTAGGAATGTCTCTTGTATCACTAATCTCTCCACGACTTTTATGATGAAGGGGCATTACAGAAATTTTCTTTTACAATTGTGTTGAGAATACTTTGTGTGCCTTTGAACACATTCATAATAGTTGTTTAGAATATTTTTTGCATTTTGTTTCAATTATATTGCATTGTAAGGGCCACTTACACAAATGTGTCTAGTCTCATAAGTACACACCATCATTTTCATGAAACAATCTGATTCATTTTATCATACTATGAAGAGGTTGCTGCCCATTACCTTAGTGAATGATGCAATATTAGAGATAATTGTTCACCTCTGTTGCTACTGATTTGGTACTCTGCACTTACCATAAGCCCACTGGTCCTGTGTAATATAAGACTCTGCCATTATTTTCATGCAAAATCCACATCCTTTCCGTCATCAACACACTGGCAAGTATCCCATTGGGCAATTCAGCATTGTTAGTAATTGGACTTGGTTATTTCCACAGAATTGATATCTAACTAAAATAAAATTTTATTTGTTGATGTTAAATCAAATAAAAAAATACCTTTGCTAAGGTCACTGGCAAGCATTCACATGAAACCCAAATACACTCTTCTTTACTTTATTTATCTATAGAAATCCATACAAATGCATTTACAAATATTTGCTATAAAATACTTTCCCTTCATGTTTCTTGTAAGTCCTCAAATGTTCTACATTAGCATTAGCTATAGGCAATAAAGGAATTTTTCATCTTTTGTCTAACCATTTCCTTTATTTTTTGAGGGTAAAATGTAATTATCAAGTGTATAAAAAGAACATAAGACTTTATGAGAAGAGCTACAAATCAACTAAAATAATTTATTTTATTTATTTATTCATTTATTTGTTTATTTGGTTTTTAATTTATTCTTCCCATATATATATTACATCCTGACAGCAGTTTCCCCTCCCTCAACTGTTTTAGTCCCTCCCCATCTTCCCCAATTCCCCACACAGATCCACTTCTCAGTTTCTCTTTAGAAAAGAGCAGGTCTCCCAGGGATGCCAACAAGAACATGACATAGCAAATGACAACACTATTCACATTCCCTCATATCAAGGCAAGACAAGAAAATCCAGAAGGAAGAAAAGGGTACCACAATCATACCAAAAAGTCACTTCTAGGCAAAGAATATAATGAGTGCTATTCCTGGACAAAGTTCTTCTTGATACTCTTACTTATGGTTACCCAAGAAATGGCCTGAAATGTTTATTTTCATTCTCATATTGTTGTTGGATGTCTTCCAAAAGCATTTATAAGCAGTCAGACACTCTTCTGCTGATTGTAGGGTAATCCTCTTGAAGCTATAGATGTTAACTGGGAAAAAAAGATAATATAAGAAAAGTTAGTACTGTTGTGCATGCATTCTGACTTCGATTTCATCCTTATGATCCATGTAAAAACATGGTTATAGTCTCAAGCTTGTGATGCCACCACTAGGAACAAGTGGAATCTATGAGCTAACGATAGCACATTATTGATCTACACAGGAGCAAGTAGATTTTAAGATTTAGCAACGCCTAATTAATTAATGATCTATACAGTACTGTAAGAGATCTGGTTTAAAACAAAGGAAATCAAGGTAAATGGAGATAGAAGAACCATACCAATGTTTGACCTAGGGCCTGAATACACATAGACAAGTACCCTACCAAAACCTCAAAGTCACACAAACACACACACACACACACACACACACACACACACACACACACACACACACACACACACACACACACACACACACACACACAACATGTATATACATTTGGGGACATCATTGCTTGGAACTTTTTCCTCTTAAGCCTCTGAGATTAATTACAAAAATATTATTTCTATCTATTTACAGAGTGTTAGAGCCTTTGTACATATTTATAGTTAAATATGTCAGCTACTCTCTTTCTTCAAAATAACAAACACAATTTGTTTTTATACTTTTTTTTGTTTCCAGGTTCCTACCTCCCTAATCTCTAAGAACTTAGATATTTTATAAGATAGTATAGTTGTTACAAATGTGTTATTTATTTCTAACATAAAAATTATCTTGCTACTCTACATATCTTCCTCCAAAACTGAGATTTCCCAACTATGTGACTTAGATTATTTTCATCCTTGGTGAAAACTACAGGAGTACATTAAAGTGTTCATAGGAATTTTTTCAAAGGTTAGAAAACCTACCTTAAGTGTGGGCAACACTTCATATTTTGAGACGCTATGCTGAGTAAATTATGAGGACAGAGTAAGAGCTACTTTCCTGTAATTATGTTTAATGGAATCTTCTGATCTATAACTATAGATTCAGTATAGCCACAATTCCTACAGTCTTATTCCTATAACATCACACAGACACACACACACACACACACACACACACACACACACACACACACACA